>JBBYHQ010000017.1:5597925-5609339 GCA_038382645.1 Spergularia azorica
CAAGGTTATTGCTACTAGTCAGCCGCCACGCAAGCTTCATCATATGAATTTGGTTCATGATATGAGCAGAGCGAATTTCCAACCCCCCCTTACTGATCGGCCCGGAGACCTTGTCCCAGGAGACAAGCGAATTGAGGTACATTTACCTTCATGAAAATTCTCACCTCTCCGACAATTTTTTGTACGTCCATCTAATTTCAATACTATGCAAATAAAGTATGGCTAAACGAAAGAGAAATGATGATCAGGACAGGCACAAGCTAAGGCTACCCCTGAATTAGAGATTACAATTCATCTTATTCATAAAGTAAACACGAACATTGGAGAAGTGCATAGATCTTCTATCCGACTATATATGAAAACCCTGTCTGATCTTTCCCCGGCCTTATTGACAAACCGAAATACAAGATCTTTTAAGGTTTTGAAGATGAAAGTTCCATGATCCATTTCGGAGGCGGCCAAAAGAGATCGGAGTTGTCAGAGTATGATGAAATACGGGTGAAGTTAGCACCCACTCCATACCTACACATACCTAACTCAAATTCCTTTTCGTTACGGATAGTGTCCACGGGGAAAATACTACAGTTCCGATACGACTTTAGATTACTAACCGCAGGAGCAAAGAAGCAGGTATCTCCACTCAACAAGAGGACCCTGTCGTCGAAATTCTCCACATACTCCCACATTCGGAACTTCTCGTCGAGCTTATAAACCTTTAGAAATGCTGTTGTATGACACATAGTCTTACAACGCATTACAACCATGTAGAGTTCACCTTGGTACTCTAGCAACCGCTTATTACCAAATTTTCCTGTCTCGACAAAATTAGCTGTAGCTGTAACGGTATTGATCCCCATAGTAACATAATCAAGTTCGTAAAGTCTACCTTTACAATCAACAACCCAAACCACACAATTCCATAGTATAATGTCCTCAATTTTGGCTCGAAATCCATTGACAAATAATTGATGTGGGTACCCGTGTCTAGTATCTGTTGCGTTCGCATACTCTATATGTTCCCCTACGCCTGGCAACCTCAAAACCCTTTTCATGTGATCGACATGCCTATAATCGAACCCCGTAGTAATAATTTCTTGGGCAACTTCGTTAGAGAATGTTCGAGGGAAATTTTCCGGGATGGCTTCATAGGGAAGCTTCGTGAGGAGATGAACGAGACGTACCTTGCCACTAGTGATCTGATCAACACCCACCAACCACGAGCAGCCGTTGTCTCGTTGTCGTGGGCGGAGAAGATAAACGGCTGTCGGAATGGGGACTCTTATGCATCGGTGCCGTAATTCCTTACGATGGTTAGAGATGTAAGAATGTATGGCGTCGGAAAGGGGAGACAAACGTAGTAATGGAGGGTTTACTGCGGATTCCCAGCTCTTGCATACGCCGCGAAACTGCTGCACGTCTGATGAGTTTTTCAGGCGGTCTGCTATTGATGATAGAAGTTCCGGTGGGAGTTCCGACCACTGGTTATCATTTCTCCGGCAACGACGGCTGCGAGTCATCGTGTTTTATGTGAAAATGAATTTTAGCCGCCGGTCAATCTATATGGGTAGGGTAAAAAGTGTGGTCTCTAACTCTCTATATATTGACCGGTAAATTAAAGAAAATGATAACTCGTTAAAAGAAAATAAAAATTATGTGTAGCCCGAAACCCAGAATGTATCGTAGGCCCAAATCTAGCAATGATCAACGTGAATCGGAGTTGGCCCTAATTCGAAACATGCATGATAGCTAATTCCGCGAAATTTGAACCCTACATGATTCGATAAGCCTAGACCTAATCGAAAATGAGTTACCAACCCGATTATTGCGTAATCAAATCGCATCATAATTTGGATTTGAATTCCAAACTCGTGGGATCAATTAGGCTTAGCTTAATCCCGTACACATACATGATCAGTGAAAATTTTGGGAGATTGAGCTCAACCAACCGGATTAAATTTTGTAGACCACTCCATCCAAGGTATTGTAATATTGAGTTGGGCTTTTGCCCTCAAGTTCTTACAATTGAGCCCCATACTAAATCGATTTTGCTCTAATTATTGTTCATCTTCATCGTAATCAATTGCTATACATCAAGTGATTTAAGACATAACGGCACAAGTTTAGTGCGTCATATATATATATATGTCATATCGAATATCCATTCGTAATTATTGGTTCAGTTCTCCACATTTTCTAACCATATAAAGTATTGTGATTTTATTATAGAACCACTTCTTTAATTTCTCTCTTGATGACATAGTGGACCGATGACTGATCCATATCCAAACTTTGAAACCCAACTTTTAATCGGGCTTGTTAAGAGTAAGTGGGCCTGATCCAGTTTATAACCCGAATATATCAGGTGGGTACCCGAATCTCTAAAGTAACCGCATGATCCAGATTTTTCTAGTCACACCTGGTATTTTCTCGTACTCCCACCGCTTCCCCCCCACATTCTCTATTCTTCTGCCATCTTCTTCAACACACTTCCAACACTTTCCACGTGGCACGTCCACTCCACCTCTCACGAAAACTCCTGAGACATCTGTCATCTTCATAAATATCACTCTCCACTTCCCTCACAAAACACAATTCATATCCATCAGAAAAACATCACAAATCTTCAAACACAAGCTACAAACAACAAAACATCTTCCTTAATTGTTACCAAGTAATTAATCACAAAAATCAAACATGTCGTTGATTCCAAGCAACTTCTTCGGCGGCCGACGTGGAGGGATATTCGACCCGTTCTCCCTAGACATGTGGGACCCATTCGCCGACTTGGGCTCCACCCTCTCCTTCCCGCGGACCGAGGGTTCAAGCGAGACGGCGGTGTTCGCCAACGCGCGCATGGACTGGCGCGAAACACCAGAGGCGCACGTGTTCCAGGCGGACCTGCCGGGGGTAAAGAAGGAGGAGGTGAAGGTCGAGGTGGAAGACGGAAACGTGCTGAGGATCAGCGGTGAGAGGGCTAAGGAGAAGGAGGAGAAGACCGACACGTGGCACCGTGTCGAGCGGAGCTCTGGACAGTTTATGAGGAAGTTTAGGTTGCCGGAGAATGCGAAAGTTGATGAGGTTAAGGCTGCTCTGGAGAATGGTGTCTTGACTGTTACTGTTCCTAAGGTTGAGGAGAAGAAGCCTGAAGTCAAGTCTATTGCCGTCGACTGAAAATGGAACGGTGACGTTTCGAGGTTGTGTTGCGATATATGATGACGGATTGTATGAAATAAGAAGTCGGCCCTGTTTTGTTCTGTATATATGTAAGGCCTGATCTGATGTTGTAACGAACTAGCAAGTGTCTCTAGCAATATGTAACGTAATGTTAATTATTACTCGTACTCCGTATGTAATAATATATATGAAGCATGTTTAATTAATCTTTGTGTTTCTTTTTCGTTGTCGAATAATTTTGATTTCTTTCTATTCCTTTCGCCGGAGCAAGAATTCTTATGAGCAATAGTGACACTTTGGACCAAATAAGATTCAACCTTGTAGAAGGTACTAAGCAAAAAAATGGCGATTTATAAATTATGTTTTGCGCTATTTTTGAACGTGGCCAACAAATTAACCTAATACGCGAAGATTAATGATCGACGGCATACTTAATGACCAGATCAGAAATCAATTTATTCATCAAAGAATATTATCCTAGGTCTAGAAGGATAGCTAATGTCTTGGAATATGTTCTCTTAATAATCTGTAGTTTGTAGTCGTACCCACACCTCTTCTACGTCGTCCCAATTGAAATAACCATCATCTCTTACTTCAACCTTACAGAAATCTGTACACCGTAAGTCTCCGGCTTCGACACGGACTTGACCACCAATGTCACTGACTTCACCACCTATGTCACAGTAATTGTCCATCACGGTGGTTTGCGACTGTCCCGACTTGATTACGAACTCTTCTGTTTTACCAGCTCCTGTGACACATTTCAGGGTAATGTTTTGAGTTTTGGTTCTGTTGTTAGATACGGTTAGAGTATCCACGAAGATTGAAATATCGCTCTCTTGACTTACACTCGAACTGCACATTGATAATACTAAGACTAAGAAGACACATGTTGAGATGATCTTTGAATTCACCATTATCAATTTCTCTTTTCGAGGGTTGGATAATTTGGCAATAATTACACAAAATGTTCAATTTAGCAATCTTTGGACCAACCGACCTATTACCTATCTATATACTCAAGATAGTAAATGATGCGTTATGGGCGAATAAATGCTTCTTCGTTACATAGATTGATTCATTATTATGTCTACGGTTATATAGTAGCTAGTTTTACAGCTCTGGCACAATTTAGGAGTTTAGGAGTACAAATAGATGTAAATGGTGGAAATTGAGGATTCAACTTTAGGCCAGGCTATATATGTTCCGATCAAATTAATGATGATGCATAAGCTTCCCATCTCTTTCGTATGTTATCAATCCACATCGAAGACCATAATGTTCATATAGAAGTTGATTGAATTGATTGACTCCGAATAATACGATCATGTTTATTATCAAAAACAGTTTGATTCAAAACGAGTTTAATTTGATACATGACAACATGAGACTAAAATACATTGCAGATCGAACATCATATTACAGGCGTGAGCTGAGGGCTCATATATACTATAGTTAGGCTACATGGCTCGTGGTCTCATGGCAAATCGGTTTATCAACCAATCTACGTGTGTTACGGACTTACGGCTATATATGTTACGGACTTACGGCTATCTTACATTTTTACTAGCTACTTTTGATCCCCTCGTAAAAGCAATAATTTAATGCTTACAGACGAAATAGAAGCCACATGAACATGCTCTTTAAAAAAACTTAATCATACTTAAAACAGTATTATCATTAGCTAAATCATCTTATCAGCTGTTAATATTACAAGTACGACTTATTATCACTTGCTTAATCTTGATGGTGACGCATTCACCAAGCCCCTGCCTCTCATGTGTACTATATAATCACTCCTTTGCTCTTTCCTCTGTACCAAAACTAAAACAAAGTTTCTCATACAATCAACTGAATTAACACAAAAAAACATAACAATGAAGATGTCCTTGGCATTGAGCTTCATCATACTAGTAGTACTCCATACGATTCCACAAATCTCATCATCACAATCCAATGCAACTCATGAGACTACCGTAAGTAATTATTTCTTCTTCTTTGATGCCGAGATCGGAACTTGCAGTTAAATTTTTTTAAAAGTATAATCGATTCCATGTTAAAATGTTAAATTTGCTTTTGTTATGTCAATTCGTTCTTTATTTCTTAGCCTAATTGTCATTATCTTCTGTACCTACGTCTTTGTATTAGAACGCATGTACGTAAAATTGTCATCTAATTTTTTAACCGTCGCTCGATCGATTATGAATTCTCATGAGAAACGTATGATTATGTACGTGAACTTTTTCCCTTTTACTTTCTTTTCTGTAATGATCTTTTTTTTTTCCATTTTCGTTTCTAACCCGATGAATTATTACGTGTTCTCATAAAAAACGCGCTTCTTAAGAATCGTATTATCTTAATTACTCTCGTGAAAATACTTGTGTACATTGTAATAACATAATCTTTTGTTTACTTTTATCTACTGGTCATCTTCGTAATCTTCTTTGGGAACGCAAATCGATCAGCGACGGTACATAGTGTACATGGGGGCAGCTTCCGCTGGCGCTGCTAATCTCTCTGAAACCCATCACAATGTACTACAAGGCGTCGTTGGCAGGTAATTATTTCAACTAATCTTTCATTAATCGCGATTATTACTAACTTAATTAAATCATCAATCAACCAAATTTGTCATTAAACAACCTTGCTTACTTGTGTGTATCTATTTAATCAGCAGCACCTTAGCTCGCTCAAAGTTGCAGTATAGCTACCACAGGAGCTTCAGCGGCTTCGCAGCCGATCTCACACCAACCGAGGCCGCTACTATCTCTGGTAATTTTATATTTCCGATCATACTCCGTATTAATCATCATTTGCGAGTTTATTTAATTTATATCAAAGTTAATGTTTTCGTTATATACTAGTATGTCGTATCACTCGTATAGTCGTATGTGAATGTAACTTTTGTTAATTTAGAAATGGTAACGCTATTTTCAATTTTGGGACTAAGGCTTTGTTATTGTCGTATCTAAATTGCAGCTAGAGACGATGTGGTCTCTGTATTCCCAAGTGGTAAATTTGAAATGCTGACGACAAGGTCATGGGACTTCTTGGGGCTCACTATGCAGGCCCCACGGACCATGGTCGAGAGTGATGTGATCATCGGTGTAATCGACTCCGGAGTATGGCCGGAATCGGAGAGCTTTAGTGATGATGGTATGGGTCCACCTCCTCCAAAGTGGAAGGGCATATGTCAATCCTCTGCAAATTTCTCATGCAACAAGTATGTCCAATTCAACTTATAACAAATGCCATAAAAAAAAATTTACATTTCCGTTTATCAATTTCATGAGTTTAGTTCAGTAAATTTATGTGGATCGGTATTTTGTTTGGACTTACATGTGAAGATTTTAGATTAAGTAATTAAGTCCCTGTTTTGTGTATGTTATATGTGGATTAATGTTCAATTTTGCAATATTATTTTGAATGCAGCAAAATCATAGGAGCAAGGATGTACAACTCTTCAGGTGAAGTTCCGGAATCTGTCCAATTCACACCAAGAGACGATTATGGGCACGGCACCCACGTAGCATCAACAGCTGCAGGTGCTGTCGTCAATGATGCCAATCTTTATGGGTTAGCTAGCGGCACGGCCCGTGGAGCAGTGCCTTCGGCGAGGATCGCTGTATACAAGGCTTGTTGGGAGGCCATCGGGTGCCGTGATGAAAACATTTTGGCGGCATTTGATGACGCCATTGCAGATGGTGTGGATATCATTTCCATCTCGATTGGACTTACTGATGGGGTACCGGAACCTTTAGAGGAAAATCCAATTGTAATAGGTTCGTTCCATGCTATGGCAAAGGGGATATTGACCTCAGAATCCGCAGGAAATAGTGGACCTGAACTTAGAACACTCGGTAACTTATCACCATGGTCGATCACAGTCGCAGCTACTAGCATTGATCGAAAGTTTGTCACTAAAGTTCATCTTGGCAATGGAAAGACTTATCAGGTACTTATTCGCCTTGCTCACATAGCTTGTTAATTAAGTTGTTATATGTACCTATGTCACATATATATAATTGTTGGTATGTATGTAATAATCGTATTGTGTAGGGAGTATCGTTGAACACTTTCGATCTTGGTGGTGCCATGTTTCCTATAGTCAGATGCAAGGGGGACGATTTGGAGAATAATGATGCACATCCTCCGGCCAAAGGAAATAAGACATCATCAGGGTATGCCAAATGTTCATTTATTCGCGCTCTTGATGATCTGATCTGATGTTACTCCGTATTACTCAATGATTAATCCTAAAGTAAAATTTGAATCAAATGTCAGAATTCCTTATAATTGAATGTTCAACCACTGTTACAGCAGGTCCACAGCAAATTTTCTCAAAGGCAAGATCGCAATCTGCACCTCCGACATAATTGTTGATGCAGAATCAACTTTGCTTATGGATGGTGCTGTGGGTTACATAAACGACGCCAATTGCGTCATGGATTCGCCGCTAGTGATGGCACTTCCGGGAACTTGCCTAAATCCCGCCGATGCATTAGAAATCTACGCCTACATTAACAGCACAAGGTTATGTTAGGATATCACCTAAACAATTTCTACATTATGTCCTTGCTAGTTAATTCACGTCTTAATATGATTTTTACTGTTATTAGTGATCCTGTCGCAACGATAACAAGAAGCAATCAGATTTTTGACCCCTCTGCACCATACGTTGCATCATTCTCGTCGAGGGGTCCAAACAACTTGAACCCAACCATATTGAAGGTGGGCAACTGGGCATCTTCTCAAATTTGCATCTCCAAAGTATTTATCCCTGCTTCGTTCCTACTTAAGATGCTAATCGAAATCGGCTTTCTATCCCATTTAATTTCAGCCTGACATCTTGGCTCCTGGTGCTGCTATCATCGCAGCCTGGTTACCAACCTCCCTCATCTCCGAGGTACTAGGCGATCCTAGAGTATCGCCGTTCAGGATTATCTCAGGAACTTCAATGTCCTGCCCGCATATTAGTGGCATTGCAGCGTATGTGAAGGAATTCAACCCTAGTTTCTCACCAGCGGCCATTAAAAGTGCACTGATGACAACAGGTTATTCTTATTTACGATACTTCTCACTCCCAGATGTCGGGAGTATCTCATTTTTTTTCGAGTTCTAACGCATTGTCGAATGTTACAATTGTTACTAACATATATCAAACTACTACATTCTCAGCTACACCTCTCAACCCTGAAGAAAATACTGGAGGAGTATTCGCATTTGGCAGCGGACAAGTTAATCCAGCAAAGGCCATCAGACCAGGTTTGGTCTACGAGACAAGTGAAGCAGAGTACATAAGATTTTTGTGTTTAGAAGGGGTGGATGTAAGCACATTATCCCGAATGTGGGGCCACAACGTGACATGTACAAATGCGACAACATTCGAAAAATGGGATTTGAATTATCCAGCCATCAGCATTGCGTCTAAAACTCTGTTAGGGTCCAAGGGAGCAAGTATATGAGTATTGTTGTGGAGCCTGAAGTTCTGTTGTTCAAACACCTTGGTGAGAAATTGAGCTTTGCAGTAAAAGTTGACGGAAACGTCGATAATTCGTCAATGCCAATCTCAGGATCCATTGTCTGGCGTGATGGCGTGCATGAGGTTTATAGCCCCATTGTTGTGCACCGTCTTTTTTAAGATTATGCATCATCTACTAAATCAAAATCCTAAGTTATTAATTAGTCTAACTTTAATACAATTATCTGTGAATGTTTTCGAAACAAATTGTCAAAAAACCAGGTTATTAGATAATC
This sequence comes from Spergularia azorica, assembly GCA_038382645.1. NCBI lineage: Eukaryota > Viridiplantae > Streptophyta > Magnoliopsida > Caryophyllales > Caryophyllaceae > Spergularia > Spergularia azorica. The sequence continues at coordinate 5,606,857 of JBBYHQ010000017.1, forward strand.
TGCCGTGAAGAAAGGTTAAAGTGGCGCTGGAGAGTTGTATGCTCAATGTTACTCTTCTACTCAGCGCCTCTGTTTTCCTCTGTTTGTAATGTTTGGTAGTTTGGTATTGTGATGAACTGATGATCAGGTATGTCTATCGCTAATGTCGCATTATAATTCATATATCGTAATATAATGCATGGTTAATTTAATAGTAGATCTTAAGTTCCATTTCATGAATATTGCCCAATTTTATTTGATGTGTTCTAACGACCGAGAAAGTATAACAAAGGTTGAGCTAGAAAAATGGAAATTTTACATGTATGATTCACGCAACTTTTGATACATCATTTAGAACAATGATCTGGTCTTGGGGTTGCGGAGTTGATTCTTATTTGTATCCTTTAGTAAAACCCATTTGGAATCAAAATTATTCCAGTAAAAATAACCATCATCTTTGACCACAACGTTACACACACCAAAGCAATGTAAAAGCCTGAGAGTGACTCGAATTTCACCTATGTCACAATATATCATCAACGCGGTTGTTAGTACCTCTCCGGGAGCGACCGTATACTCATGTCTTCCATTGGAAGATATGCGACATTTGATGGTAAGATCTTGACTATCTGTTCTGTTATTCCACACAAACAGCTCACGCGAGATGTACATATCGTCCCCTGATCGATCACTTACACTAGATCTACACATGGATAATATTACCAATGCAAAAACACTTGTTGAGATGATGTTTGAAATCTTCATTCTCAATAGTTTTTTGATTAATCACCACCAAAAAAAAAAAAAAAATAGTTTTTTGATTAATCAACTAATTTGGCAAAGAATTACCTAGGATATTGTTCAATAATTCAACTTTAATGGACCATCCTAGTTATATAACATTAAGATAGGTGGTGATGCGTTATGGGCAAATTAATTTCTCCTCGTTACAAACCTACGTAATGTTTACACTTACACCTTGTCTATCCCTAACTTATCTTAATTTAATAAAAACGACACAAAATAATAATAAGGCTAAATCAAAGGTTTTTGAAACTGACCTGTGACCAGTATCAAGAGAAATCAATGAGAAGTCTGGTTTTCTCTAGCTGCCTCAGCCTTAATTAGTTTTTTCCGGCAAACTAGTAGCCTGCGTCGAGAATGTTGAAACGACGTCGTCGGTATTGCTTCAATTGAAGGATTGATTGGGCTAGTATTCGGTCAATTGAAGTGAATAGTCTGGTGTAATTTGGATTAAAATGTGAGCTAACTCGGCCTCTAGAGTTATTATTATAGGGTAGTCCCTGCTCTACTAGGGAATGAAGTTGATATTTGTTAGGATAATAATCATTCAATCCACTTTATACATGTTTAGAAATTGAAGATTCAAAATGCTCTTTAGTCTCTTGAAAAGATATGAATTTATTGCGTCAAAAAATTCCAATTTCTCTAAAAATAGTTACGTAAAAACACTGAATAGAACTAAAATAACCGATTACTTACATCTCGATGCTTAACGGTTTATATTGGTTTGATTAACCAGCTTGCAGTCTGATAAATCTTTTAACACTTCAGAACAATCTAGTAATGAAGGGTGTACTAGTATAGTATGCTAAACGGTTCAAGTATTTCCCATGTTAGGCGGGGTGAGAATTGTGTTGCTCGTAGTGTTGCTCGTTTTTGTATAGTATTGTGGAGGATTGTATTATTCTTATTTCCGAGTTCTGAACTTCCCCAAACTATTTCGACTTTGGCGAAACTTAATTTGATTTAATATAATCCTCCCCCTCCCCTCCCCGCTTGGCCTTCAAAAGACAAAAGTAATGAAGGGTGTGCTAGTTGAATTGTTTTCTTTTGGGGAATTTACGGCATGTATAGCATTGTAGTTTCGGCTTTTTCCGAAAATGACCATTCGTATTATACAATTCTAGTTTGTGAACTATAGTTATGTTGTGGTTGTTGTTGTGATGTTGTCTACCCCATGACCAAGCCACCATATTGTCGTTACTAACTATTAATAAATGTTCCATCTTAATTAAGGGTACAAACTCAAAGATGTAATATTTCGATGGTGTAGATTACCTATTACATAATTAACGGACAAGATGTAATATTTTAATGTAACCGGCGATAACCGTCGGTTATTCTAGAAGTTTTGCAAACTCAAATTATGAAGAAAAAAAATGGCAAATTCCGTTAAAATGTAAATTCATAAATTTACATGCTGAAATTTTCCTCCGTTCCCTTTGATTTTATTTTTCTTCCAAGGTAGCCGCCAAGACCGATAGCAGGGTAACAATGCTACAATCATTTTGAATTTTTGATGAAAACTGGGCCTTTTTTTTTAGGTAGGATGAAAACTAAGGCCATGTTTGATAGGACTTATTAAAAGTAGTATTCAGATCAGTTTAAAATCATTCAGATCCGTTCAGATCAGATCAGAGTCATTCAAATCAGATCAGATCAGATCAGAAATGTTCAAATTTCTATCAATGTATTTGGTC
>JBBYHQ010000017.1:5621160-5635534 GCA_038382645.1 Spergularia azorica
GACACTGAAATTAAGGGCGCTTTTTGGAAGCGTCCAGGAGAAAATTCTGGACGCTTTTTGGTGTCCAGATTTCACCAGAAAAGCGTCTAAAAGCACTGTTTTTGTTGTAGTGCTTGATCATTTGATTTCAAGTATCAAGTCCCTTTCGGATAATAATCAAGTTACTTTTGGGTGGTTTCCTAGTAGGTTTTGTACATTGTGAATTAGCAATTGTAGAGTTGAAGAAAACTTTCAATAATTTGAAAAAAAATCTTAAAGAAAAAACAATGTGATTAGCTACAAACATATTTGTCAAAACAATATATCCTCGTTCGGTATCACTGCCGTTTTCTGTTTTTAGTTTTTTTTTTCTTTTGGTTATTTTAATTGAACTAGTTTACTACCCGGGCTACGCCCGAAATATAATTTTATCATTTTATTTCTTTGTGAACAAATTGTTAATCAATAAATTTTATTATTTATAAAACTCACTTTCAATATCGATGATATGATTTCAGTTCAAATAAGTATTAAAGAATGATATGATTTCAGTTCAAATAAGTATTAAAGAAGGTACAAAAATACAAAATAATAAGGTAAAGATGAAATCAATTAATAGTAAATATTGATTTTTTTATAAAAATAAAATCTGTCAATTTTTTGATATGGAAAACGTTACTGATATGTCACCATCTATGGAATGTCCATCTATACTCTCTACCATAAAGATATTTTAAATGGAATTTTTTAAATAAATTTTTTAAGTGAAAATTAAAGAGGTATGCCACGTGGCATGGCAGATGGCCTAATTGAAGCCGATGAACGTGGTCATTGCCTCTAACACAGCTTTTGATATATAGTACTAGTTTTACTACCCGGGCTCGCCCGAAATAAATTTTATCATTATATTTCCTTGTGAACAAATTGTTTATCAATAAATTTTATCATTTATAAAACTTTCACTTTCAATATAGATGATGTGATTTCAGTTCAAATAAGTAATAAGGAAGGTATAAAATAATAAGGTAAAGATGATATCAATTAATAGTAAATTTTGATTTTTTATAATAAAAAATTATTTTGATATGGAAAACGTCAAACATTTATCAATTTATTTCTATGTAAAAATAAGTTTTATCAATAATTATGTTTATTTATAAGACTTTCACTATAATAAGGGAAATACATATAAGGTAAAGGTGGAAATCATGGAATCAATTCTTTTTTTTTAATAATGTTTTTATTTTTTTTTAGAATTTTGTCAATTTTTTTGATATGGAAAACATTACTCATATAACATTATGGATGAAAAGTACATCTGCACTCTCTATCCTAAAAGACCGCTTAAATGATTATTTTATGTGAAATTCAATGGGACATGCCACGTGGCATGGTAGATGGCTTAACTGAACCCGGTGAACGTGGTCGTTGCCTCTAACACAGCTTTTAATATATAATATAAGATAAGATAAGTTACAAAATGAATATTAAATGAAAATTGACTGGCCATTTAATTTCTTGCCTAATCCATATTAGGAAAACACAAATAGTTCACTAGAATGGAATAGCTATATATATTCTTAATTAGAGGAGTAGTATGATCACAGCCCTAATTCAAACTTCTATATATATTCCTCTTGTTTCCTTGAATTGTTAGTTCATGTGGGCAATAGTTATTTATTTCGTTTCCTTACATACGTTATTATGATGAATTCTTCAATAAGCTTAAGCAGTGAACTTTTAGATGAAATGTGGGATTTGATATTGCGAAGATTGAATCCGTTGTCGGGCGACTACTTTAGATTTGGTGCGGTGTGTAAAAAATTCAATAGGATCATGAGAAAGAACCGGAGTGGTATACGTAGCCGCACACAAATACCGTTGTTGATGACCCCTAGCAAAGCCGCTAAGACACGGAGGAGTTTTTACGACGTTACGCAATCTATGAGGTTTGATTTTCTCAATCCTTACGTCCCATTTTCCGTTAAGGCTTGTGGTTCAGGTCACGGCTGGCTAATCTACCTCGAAAAAACGATGAGAATTGTTCTCTATAATCCTTTCGTTGTTTCGCGTACCCGTAAGAATAAGGCCGGTGTAGGGAAAATAATGTTACCCCCCATTATGCATAGACCCAATTCTTGGCTATATGAATATAGTGTCTCTAGAGCTATGTTGTTTGGACACCCCCGTGACAATTACGTCGTACTCGCCTTTTACGCAGCTCCAAGGTGCTTGGCCCTATACAAATCATGGATAACAAGCAATAAATGGATATATCTTAAGGACATTTATCCGGATGTGCCCGATCAAACATTCGCAGATGCAATTATGCACAAGGGTCTCATATATGTATTAACTGCAGGTTGGGGGATTTATAAAATTGACGCATCTTCTAATCATGACGATTTCGAGTTGAAACAAGTTTTGGGATGGGACGAGCCTTGGAGTCCTATGTATATGGTCGAATCGTCTAAGGGTGACCTACTTATAATCAAGAGGTATCTCAAGTTTCTCAGCGATAACAATTTAGATCAATTGACCACAAACTTCAAGGTTTACAAGTTAATATGCAACGACGACAACAATGTCCATATGGTGCAACTAGATAGCCTTGACGGAGATGCAATATTTGTGGGAGACGGTCAGTCGATTTGTGTTTCGTCTTATGATTTCGAACATTGTCAACCAAATTCGATCTACTACACTGACGACAGTTTTATGTTTCAATACAATCCCTCTCATGCCCCCGTCACTACCTTTGGTCCTCAAGATACCGGCATTTTCAGCTTACAAGATGAAACCATCAAACCGCTCTATCCTTATGATATTTCAAGCAAGGAGTTGCCTCCCGCTATTTGGGTTACGCCCATGTTTTAATACAGGTATGTACGTATGTAGTATGTATTATTATTTACGAATACTCCCTCGTATAATCTATCTCCTGCACTCTCTCAAACTCTTTTTTTTTTCCATATCTGGGAAAATCTTTCACATCGTCGACCATTCTCCGTCGCTTTGGATGTCGCATATGTCCCGCCGTAGCCGCTTGGCGTCAACGCCGCCTACCCCTGATTGCCGCCCGTTGTTCGCTGTTGCCATCGTCTTTTATCCCTTTTTTACTCTTTCCATTCTACTCCCTCCATTTCATTAGAAAGTTGACATTTCCCTCTTTTGGCAATTTCAGTCATATATTTGCGTTTCTGTTTCGGGTAAGTTTTAGTCACTTAAAATTCTCATTTTACCCTTACTTATTCCACTAACATACAATTAACCCTACCTAACATTAATAAACCAATACACTAATCCATCCACTAACCCAAATCAACGTGATAAACCACCCTCCCATCAGCTTGACCACCACCACAATCACCCAACAACTACCAAAGTGACCACCACCGGGATCACAACCACCGGCCCCCAACCCTCATCATCGCCGGCGAGATCTGAAGAGACATCAGAAGATACAAAAAGGAGCGGATCGGCGAGGGAGGGTGATGTGGGAGATCTCCGGCGAGGAGAATGGGGGAGGGTGAGATCGATCTCGTGGTTGGGATGAGATTATGAGCGAGGAGCGAGAGTGGAGAGAGAGTGATGAGCAGAAACCCGTGAGAGGAGAGAGAATATTGCCGACGCCGGCGAACAGATGACGGCGGTCGATGACGGTGAGAAGACGGGCGGTGATGGCGGTTGTGTGGATCGCGTGGTGGCAGGGCGAGCAAATAGCCGATGAGAAAATGGTCATCGAGGTGATGTTGTCCGGGACTGGTGAGCGGGGGTGGGGGTCGGGTGATGAGGGGAGGAGAGAAGGTGGATGAATAAAGTTGCTAATTGACCCTTAATACACTCACTCCCCCCATTTCTTGGTTGTTGTGCCCAAACCAAATGCCAACTTCCTAAAGAAATGGAGGGAGCATAAAACCAATATATACTTAGTTGTGTATGTGATTTGATACTTGAATAATGATGGGAGGAATAGTTGTTTTATCATGGAGTAAGACATAGCCCATAGGTAGTCGCGGATTTGCTTGAGCATTTTCAATTTACACCGAAGTTTTTTTTTTTTTTTTTTTTTTTTGTGAAATTTGCACACTTTCATATCTTCGGTCCGGTCCGGGTCCGGTCTCCGGGTTTCAGATTCTTATACTCCCGGTCTTCGGTTCACCTTCGGTCGGTGAACACCCCTAAGCATAATTGTCACTCCCCTTATAAAATTATACCCAAACACGGAATCCAATTCCCCTCCGTCTCCCTCCGCTCCATTTCCCTTCATTTCCCTCTCTCCGAACACCCTCTTATAAACAATTCTTGTCACTTGTAAAACTAATGATGAACTCTAGTCCGCAATCCACAAATCTTATACGAAAAAGTTTTATAAGTACTTCATGCACGAGAGTATTTTATTAAATTTTTTGTACTTAGGTTAGTTATTACTCCAACTTCTTTAACTGCTATTAGTATTAAAGTAAACTCGACTCACTATTACAAATCTTCTTCTTTCTCCAACTTCTCTGCAACTTATTTTCTCCAACAACTTTTCTCGAACAAAGCTCTAATTTTCTTCTAATGGCGAAAACTAACAACAACAACGAAGACCTAGATGTTGGTTTTAACTGTGCTACTTGCAAGAAAGTGTTTCAAACCTCCAAGCAGCAGAAGCAACACTTTTATGAAGTCCATATCAAGGACAAATACACTTGCTCGAAAAAGTCTTGTTATGTCGGATTCGGAGAAGACATTAGTGCGCTTCAAAGGCACCGAGAGCTTCGAAACCACTGATCCTTCACTTTCCTCCATCCTCTCTCTTTTGTCAAAGGTATCTTGCATCAACTCCTTTCTGTTTTTCAATTCTTTTGTTACTTTCCTCTGTTTTTTTTTCGTTATGTTGCTCTGTTTTTCTTCATGTGTTTTGCTCTGTTTTTACTTCAGTTCTACAACTTTCGTTTCGCATTGGTTAACAATAAGATTACAGACTAATAGAGTAGCTTATCTTCTGTAGGAAGCTAAGAATTAAGAGGATGATAAGCTTTCTTGAAGATGGTTGATGGTTCTTGCTGGGATGAAGTCCGATTAATGGCGTGTCTTGTTCTTGTTTTTTTTTTTTTTCGTTTTGTTTTTTAGGGAAAATTTAATTGATTCTTTGATGTTGTAATAACGTCAAATGTAATTCAAATTCAGAAATTCGTATGTTTTTTTCTTGTTCGAACTTTTTTGGACTTATAGTTGACTGTAATTTTTGAAGGAAATAAAACGAAATGAAATTGTTTTCTTGAATTGGCTTGTTGTTGAAGTTTGAGCGCATCACCTCATTTAGTAGTAGTTGCTGACAAATGCTTCCAGTGTAGTGTAGATTATTGTCATCGGTAACTAAAAACAAACTTTTCTGAATTTTATCGAAGCAGAAATTACAAATGACTAGAGATTACGTAAGAAAAAAAATGCATATCGACATATCGTGATCCCTTTGGTCGTTGCTCTCGACTTGAAAGGGTTAGGGATGCAGCTATCTGCTACTGGTCCTTCTACCTTACAATGTTTTCCCGAAACGGTATACCACAAGATCGACACCCCAACGATTATTGGTATAACCCAAAGCGAGTATTACACGTTCATTCAGGTCGATTTTTAGCAAACTTTAATTAGTACAGAGTAAGTCTCATGCATACACGGACACTTTGTAAACAACACAATATTTAACCGAACGTGTTTCAACATTACGGAATAGTAAGTAGGTTATTGCTTGTGATTGTCCTCTAATCACATGTTCCTCAATTACACTAAAAGGTTCAAAACATTGAATGGTTACATTTTGACCATCACTAGTACGGTGGTTTGATACGGTCACGTCTAACAACATCTCTCCCATAACTTGAATCAATTCCAAAATGTATAGTATTATTAGTAAATAAATCGATCTAGAGGTGATCATAGGCCATTTTGAGCAGAGTTAGGACGGAAAATTGCAACCCGTTTTTTGCTTTACATTTGTGTTCGGAGCTGCTAGCTTTCAAAATGTGAATGTTTCAATTTCATTCATGGACATCACGTCTATTTATACAGTTTAACAGCTACGGAGTATAACATACACATAGTACGTAATTAGTAACGAAAAACTTTTTGTTTAAGTACAGCGTTGACCGTTACATGGAGATCTCCCGAGTGGACTATGGAGTGTTTACAAGTGATTACTAGTATCAGCCACGTTGATCGACTAGGTATCAAAAACAATTTCAGGTTCAATTACTTTATAAGCGATGGTAGTACTATTAATTAATCTGTCCATATTACTTGAAGCTTAGAATTTTTTTTGAGGTAATGAAGTTAAGAATCTAAGTCGTTGTCACATTGTATTACGACACGCTCTTTAATTAATTTAATGATTGAAGTATATTAAAAGAAATTATGAAACCGTTATCACTACTATATAGCTGAAATTATTTAGTAGCGAGTTTTTTGTCGTGTATGTTTTACTATTGTCGCGCAATTTTGTTACAACATTTCCCATTCATACCCTTCTTTCTCCCGTTGCTCGTAATTTCCAATTCCCTAAAATCTAATGTATCACTTCAACCACGAGTACAATTCTCAACATATAGCTAAAGACTCTATACATATAGTTTTGAAATTGATATGATAAAAATCTGATTGACACGTTTCTAAACTAATCTAAAATCAGGCAAAATCAAACTAAACCATAAACTGGATTAACCTAACCCAAGTAAAGAATACTCATCATTGATCAATGATAAAAAAGACTACGCCATTCTAATTCGAACAAAATAGCCCATTTTTGCCCAACGTAATGGCTACTTTTGGCAGATAGACGTAGACCACGTAGTAGTAGTAGCCAGGAATATAATTAAGCGTCCATTAACATATTCTCGCGCTAATTTGCATAAGTGTTAATAAGCTTTGAGATATACTAGGGTCTAGGGAAGTGGGCTAAAGATATGGTCTGTATGAGGATATGATCATATGAGTAGTAGTATGGTTGTAATAATCCGTACTCCGAATATAGTAACTTCATAGTAACTCAGAAACGCTTATTGTGAAGATATTTGATGTCTAGTAAATATTTTTTATTTTTTATTTTTTATTTTTTTTCTGAATTTTATTAAATGCAAAAAAATAGAGTAACCACAACTCTCAACATACCAAAATCAGAGATTACTAGACCTGGATAAAGTAATTATTAACCACTAATTACAAAGAAAATAAAAGATATTGTGATCCCTTTGAACGTTGCTCTCGACGATTAGGGAAACTATGAAGAAGGTGCATACACTACTGGTCCATCTCCCTTCGGGTGTTTTCCGGTAGCGGCATCCCATAAAACGCTCCAACGATTTTTGGTGTCATCCCAAGCGAGCATAACATCTTCTTTCACATTGATCTTGCAAACTCTAGTACAAGGTAAGTCATATGCGTTCACGGAGACTTTTTCAGCAATGATGCAATATCTAAGCTCATTACCTTCTACAAAATGGAATAGTAAATAGATATCTTGTGATTGTCCATGAGCAATCACTTGTACTCCGGTCGATGTGCTATAAGGTTCAACACATTCAACTTTCACACTTTGACCATCACTACGTTGGTTGGACACGGTCGCAACTAACGTCTCTATATCCTCCATCCCCATAACATGACTCAATTTCAATACGCACAACATTATCAGTAAAATTGTATTGATATGAACCGATCTAGAGGTGGCCATTTTGAACGAAGTCACAACTAATAAGAATTGAATGCCCTTTCTACGGTTGCACTTTGATGTATGTGTTGCTTAAGAATGTTAAATGTATAGCTTTTGAATTGTGGATGTTCCAAATTGATCAATGGACACGTCTATTATTTATACAATTATAAAGCATAATAACATACACATAGTATAACTAGATTAATTTTTTATTTAAGTAAAGATTTGACCAAAATTACTGTTACAAACTAGTTATTAGATTACAAATAGATATTAGATAAATGCTGTGTGGTTACGAGAATTAAAGTGTTGAGCAAACGGCTTTACATTTTACTTGAATTCATGTTAAATTAATAATCCTTGGAAAAGCGAATTAAAAAAAAAAAAAGAAAAAAGAAAATCAGTTTTCAACTGCAAATCGAAATTTGCACAGCTGCCAAGCTAGAATAGGGGGGTGGCCTGAGCTAAGGATACGGGTTGTATGCATATTTCACCTCATTTAGTAACACTGTACTACGCCCGACAAATGATCATTGCTGAAGATATGACCTTTAATTGTACTGTATACTATATTTGTATAATTATTTTCCCACTCGTTAGGTAGTTGTCTTTCTAGCTCAATGGTTGGGATGTTTAAAGCCAATACCGGAGTCCGAATGATCTACCTATTCCGAGATTCCACCAAGTTAGTCGATTGTGAATCAGAGACCTCATTTTTCTAACCAAAGCCAAAGCGGTTATTTAATGATATCCACGGTTTATCTTAATATATTTAAAGATTAACGTAATGTTTGACAAGAGTAAATTGTTATGGTAGTTCATCACTATGGTCCGTGATAAAATTGGCTTAATATTTTGTACACATGAGACATGATTGAAACTCGTCTACTTTAAATCGAAAAAATAATATTTCATTCGACAAATTGCACTTAATTAAAAGAGTGTTATTGATAACCCATGGCTACAAAGATAAAGAAAAAAAAGTTGCCATCAATCTGACTCCGAATTTCATTAGTTGAAACTTGAAACTTGAAACAGTGTTATCAAATCCCTAAGTACAGCCCACTGAGAAAATATGGACTACATATTACATAAGATAGAGACATTGCATTTATGTTGATAGCCCACTGCCTATTTTTGGCCCGCTGTAAAACGCGGTTTAAGTTTTTACAACTATAGCCCACTGCCTATATTACCCTTGAAATTGAAATCATGTACTTTCGAACAGTACCATAAAGCCGAAGGCATGCCGATTACCCAATTTAAGTTCAATGGTTTCCTTGGGAATTCTAGAACAAGTTTGCAAATTGGAATATGATATTTCTACATAATATTAACCGAGGAACGTTTTTTAACACGAAACTAGTTATGTACTCTTGTGAATATATACTATTCTTTACAAATATAAGGAAACTTAATAATCACAACTTAGGATGGTTATCACTATAGTGACTAGTCACGTAATCAATCCGACACTAAAAACCACATTTTTTCCAACTTTTTCTACGAAGGTGCGAAATCAATATTAGAAATTAACGACCATACTTTAGGAGCTTTGAAGTGTCCAATAGATAGCTCAAGCACTTGCAAAGTTACAAAGTATCTTTATAACTAACAAAACCCAAATTAAAAGACGTCTTAGTGTTATCGGATGGTACTAATTAGAGTAATTACTAAGTCTAAGTTAATGCTTCACAACCTCCTCATGGTAAGTAGTACGTACTAATTACTAAGTCTAAGATTACTTGTTAATGTTTGATTTTACTAAAGATCATTATAAAGGACTTTATTAATACTAAGGTTTCAGCTACTAAGTACGTACTCCGTAAAGTGATCATTACAAAGGATTCTATTCTATTACTAATGATCACTTGTTTAATCTTGATGGTTACACTTACACATACACACATTGACACACACAAGGCTCTGCCTCTCCTATATATACACATATAGTCACCTCTTTAATTTCTTCTTATACAATCCAAAATTCAAGTTAAAAAACTGAATTAAAAATGAAAATGTCATTCTTCGCATTTTGTTCCATCATACTACTAGTGCTACTCCATTCAATTCCTGAAATTTCATCAGAATCCCTAGGAGCTGATGATCAAACAACAACTGTAAGTGTTACTCTTCTTGTTTGTCTTCTTCATTTTTCACCCACATCTATATTTTTAATTTCACGAAGATAATGTTTTTTTCAACCCGATTAATAACGTGATCTCATGAAAAAACGAATGTATACGTAATAACGACATAATTTCGATTTTTATTGTCTAAGCTTCTATTTTATTTATGAAAATACTGACTTAAATTGTATTTTGTCTATCCTTTTTCATAAATCATGATCGTCCTTGGAAACGGGAATCAGTACATAGTGTACATGGGAGCTGCAACTTCCTCTGGTGCTGCTAATCTCTCTGAAACCCACCATAATGTACTACAAGGCGTCGTTGGCAGGTAATTATTTGAATTAAATCACTCATTAATCTTAATCTTAATTCTAATTTCAATCATTAACTATTAAACAACCTTACTTGTGTCTAAATTGGTCCAACATGATGCATATTCGACGATATAATCATCATCATCATCAGCAACTCCTTAGCTCGCTCAAAGTTGCAGTATAGCTACCACAGGAGTTTCAGCGGCTTCGCGGCCGATCTCACACCAGCTGAGGCCGCCACTATCTCTGGTAATTATATTATCATGATCACATTTCGAAATATACTTACATTCTTATTCCCATCGTCACATTTACTTGCATTACCATGCAGATTTACCTGACCCTTGTTATTTTGATTTTGCAGAGAGAAATGATGTGGTGTCCGTCTTTCCGAATACAAAGTTGGAGCTGATGACTACAAGATCGTGGGATTTTGTTGGTCTTACATCTAACATGAAGCACAGCTCAGCCGAAAGTGATCTGATTATCGGCGTGTTCGACACCGGTATCTGGCCGGAGTCGGCGTCTTTTAGCGATCACGAGCTTGGCCCTCCCCCCATGAAATGGAACGGAATATGTTCCGTTAATTTCACCTGTAACAAGTACGTATCCTGCATCTCAGTTAGTTTTACCTTCTTCTGCGTAACTTCAACTTTATATTTCTATTGTTACCATACGGCATACGCTAATTAATTGGTACTTGTAAAATTTTTTTACTGCTTGATCTTCTTGTTACTTTTTTTTTTTGATCTTCTTGTTACTTCCGGACTTCTGTCGTCTGTCCTATAGATATGTAGTATCATGCCTGTTTCCATGATTTTATTCAACAATACTTGATTTACTTGTGTAACTTCTTTATGAAGCCACTTTAAATTCACTCATTGACAAATTTTCACATTATACATTTATAACATGATGGATTAGATGTTAATTAAGGTGTGGTCTGTTCCTACACGTGTTACATAGTTGATAGTTGTGATCTTGAGTCATGCATGCAGTAATTTAATTTGATTAAATCCTCTGTTTTTCTTATGTCGATTTCATTTAATCCTATGTTTCATATCCTCTGTTGCTTAACCTCTGATGCATATATGATGATCTGATTGATTCAATATGAAAATTGCAGCAAGATAATCGGCGCTCGGTACTACTCAGCGGTGAACTCAACCTTTGAAGAGGGTGAAAGTATCTCCCCGAGAGACACGAACGGACACGGGACTCACACAGCCTCCACGGCCGCAGGTGTGCCAAGTACAAGCAATGCAGACTTTTTCGGCTTCGCAAGCGGCACAGCCCGTGGTGCAGTGCCGAGAGCTCGAATAGCAGTATATAAGATCTGCTGGGCAAGGGGTTGCGGAGTCGTGGACCTGTTGGCTGCGTTTGACGACGCAATTGCGGACGGTGTCGACATTATCTCCATCTCTGCGGGCGGTCTTATTGCTGTCGATTACCTCTTCGATCCTTTTGCAATTGGTGCATTCCACGCCATGCAAAATTCTATCTTAACTGTTGCGTCCGCTGGAAATTCTGGTCCGAATTTAAGAACTGTTACTAATGTCGCACCGTGGATGTTCTCCATTGGTGCTAGTAGCATTGATCGAAAATTCAGCACCAGGATTCAACTAGGAGATGGGAGATCTTTTGAGGTAAATAAATTACAAACAAATATCAATCGTTACAATTTTATTACTCTTCGGTAAAAATTAATGCTTTGGTTGCTTTTGTGTGTTGTGTTTATCAGGCTTCATCCATTAGCACCTTTGACATGGGTAATTCCTCCTACCCTATAGTCCGAAAGAGGTAAATAATTAATTAAAATTGTGTACATTTCCCATTTCTACTGACCTATCGTCTGTAAAAACTGTTAATTATTGAAATCATGATCTATTGTTACGTTGTACATGTGCAGGGTGTGCGGTTTGGATCAGCCACAAGATGTTTAAGGGAAGATAGTTGTGTGTGACTCTGTATCTAGCTTCGCCGGAATTGCTGCCGGAGGCGCGACAGGATTCATCACTGTATCTGATCGGTGTAACGATGTCGCTCATGTTACTCCTTTCTCTGGCACTTGTTTATCAAGTCAACATGGACTTACAGTCGAGTCTTACCTCAACTCTGCCAGGTTAAAACTTAAAACTTAAAACTCTGTCCTCCTTTCAATTTATGACTTATTTAATTTTTTTGTTAACGTGGCAATATTCCAAACTATACTAATTGGAACACCCAATTTCTGTTGTTGTTGTATTAGTCATCCAACGGCGAGCATTCTAAGAACTTCCGAGCTTTACAATCCAGGTGCACCAGCAGTTGCCAGTTTCTCTTCGAGGGGTCCAAACCGGATTAGCCCAGACATATTGAAGGTACAACATCATGTGATACTACAATATAATCTGAACATTGGTTATTCTAAATTGTTTTGGTACTAATGATAATTTCGTATACATTTTCCTCCTCAGCCTGACATCACGGCCCCGGGTGTGGACATCCTTGCAGCTTGGCCAGAAAACCTCAGTCCGTCTGGATCGGAATTTGACGTGAGAGTGACGAGGTTCAACATCGAATTAGGGACTTCCATGTCATGTCCACATGTGAGTGGAATGGCTGCCTATGTCAAGGAATATCATCCAACACTTTCACCTGCCGGAATCAAATCTGCATTAATGACCACCGGTACGATTTGTTCAATCTTTCACTTGCATATATAACTAGTATTTAGCCTTTGTATGTAGATTGTTACAACCAAATAATTGTACAAATTTCTTGATTTATACAGCTACTCCAATGAGCCCTGGAGGAGAGTTTGGGTACTGTGCGGGGCACGCTAATCCGGTGAAAGCAGTAGACCAGGGGCTAATTTATGATCTCTCTGAGGCTGATTACCAAGTTTTCCTTTGCCTCCATGGTTACACAACTGATAAGTTGAGGTTGATTACCCTCGACAACTCGACTAGTTGTCCAAGTGACTTAAACCAATTCAGCCTCAATTATCCATCTATTACCATTCCTGTCTCTAGTGGTAAGATGGTGAATGCAACATTTCAACGGACACTGACGAATGTTGGGACATCAACTTCAAATTACACGGTCGAAGTCAGCGTCCCGTCCCAACTGTCAGTTCAAGTGGAGCCTAAGGTGTTGACGTTCACCCATCGAGGACAAAAGATGTCCTACACTATTCGAGTTCAAGGTGGCTTGAAAGCTGAGAATGCCACATTCTCCATGATTTCCGGCTCCGTCATTTGGAGGGATGGTGTACATGTTGTCCGGTCCACACTTGTTGTTTTCGGACTCTTTAAGATATAAGTTCTTATGTATTGTTGTCTTTAAGACTTAATCAAATTCCCTCTTTCAGAGGATGTTATCAATCAAATTCCCTCTTACAGAGGATGATGATGTATTCTAATTAGTATGGATTACCGGTTACTATCAAAGCTTTGGTGATCGTTGAAACATCAAGTGCTTTTTACTATACATCCCTCAATGTAGATTATAGAAGGTGACATTATTATTTAACGAGTGACGACTTTTCAATCTTGCGCCAATCAGTCCAAATTAAATTACAAAAGAAAAGCATAAGAAATCTATATTACAAGTATGAAAAGTGAAAGCTGATTACCTTAATAGTAAGGCGTCATTGAATGATATCGAATATATATGAGATAATAATTCGCAAACGTGCAAAACGAGAATACATGATATGCCTAATGTGAAAGGGAACTTAGCTTAATGTGAGTAGAGACTCCACATATGGCACAAACCCGACCACGGAGATGGATTGTGAACTACTCTTTGGAATATCACAGCAACGGTGACAAAAGCCGCCACTACGAGGCCGCGCTCAGCCGCCTCTAGTAGAAATATCATGTAATGAGATGAAGTGTGATGACCTTACGTCCAGCAATATCTCACTACACAATTGATAAATTGGATACCCACGCGGGTCTATTTTTGGCGTGACCATGATTCCTTTACACCGTACTCTTTCATCGTCTACACATCCAAATCGCCTTCCGTATCATACGGTTGCATTATTAATAGAAACGAGCCTCGATTATCAGTAACCAACTCCGGGTATGGACTAAAACACCGCAAGTTGAGCCGACTTAGTACTGGGTCCGAGTATGGTACCCGTCCAAATTCCTCGGTGTGAAGATCCATGCTTACTAACAATCGAATTATGTTATGGTAGGAAAATACGTTAGTTGGTTCATATATAAATAGCAATAGTCGTGTCATTGTAATTCAATCAATCA
>JBBYHQ010000017.1:5654919-5680253 GCA_038382645.1 Spergularia azorica
TTTCACCATTCTAATTTTGTTTAGAGATTAGTGACTTTTGATTGTACTGTAAAATTGCTAATTATTGATTGTGCAATGACAGTTTTAGGTGATTTTCTCATCTTCTACTAG
The DNA here is from genome assembly GCA_038382645.1 of Spergularia azorica. Lineage (NCBI taxonomy): Eukaryota > Viridiplantae > Streptophyta > Magnoliopsida > Caryophyllales > Caryophyllaceae > Spergularia > Spergularia azorica. Next base: position 5,655,031 of record JBBYHQ010000017.1, read on the forward strand.
CACATTTTCGGCCTCTAATCTTTTAAACTCTGCGCCCGTATTCTTATCCGATTCTTACATGGTTACATTAGTATTGCCAAAGGGGTGTAAGATTCATGTAAAAGGCACCAAATTTTTGACACATTTTGACCAAAAACTGAAGGTAATGAATCAAATCTGCAAAGTTTGCCTGTATTTTGCAAACTGAAGTCTTAGATGGTGTCTTACACTCAGTTGTCGGGGAAAAGGGCGGCGAGAAAGGATATATTTACATTTCTAGAACTAAAGAACTCTACCTATACACTCTGCCATTCCCAACTCAGACTAACTAAAGGGAAGAGGGGCATCATAAGGTTCTAATTCTGCACCAGTCCATTCCCGGTAATGCGAATGCTTCATTTGGCAAAATTCCTGGAGCTCCTCCTCCCTAAATTTCCTCTTCCCCAGCAAAAGGATCTCGACAATTCTCAATTGCAGTCCGTTTTCTCAAAAGGGCAGTGAAAAGTAAGACTAAGTCTAAGTGAGACAGCAATCACAGCATCGTCTATGATCAGAAATCAGAGCACTGAAAACAGTAGGCCGAGGACGTTCTGCAGTCCTACTAAATGCACAAGAGTATAAAACTAATCACCAGTTACTGATCCCCTATATTGTCTGCAAGAGTGTCTTCATCCTCCTTCGCTCCACCAAAAATTTCATAGTCATCAAACCCTGCAAATTAATATAACTTCAGTTAACAAACAAAACTTTGGTTCAGGTAACAGGGGTTAGCAAACTGAAGTTACAAGGAAAACTGCTTCCATTACCACCACTCAGCTCTTCATATTCATCAATGGGGGATTTCAAACGCATTTTGTTCGATGAAGGCCGCTCAATTGCCGCCCAGTCAGTACTTCCGGGGTCTTCTAAGCATAATTCCTTCTTTAGTATCCAGTCAGCAACACTGTGCTGATTGTCCACCGAGAAGGGATCCGTATTATCATGCTGTTTGTCCTTCTGAGACCTGTATAAAATGTTGATAAAACAAATGAAGCTCTCTTCACAGTTTAACTATCTACTTTTGAATTAGTACTTCACTCACAATTGTCTCAGCCGTAAGTTAAACTGAGTGAAGACTTGATCGCTTAGTCGCCGATGTTCCAGACTGTTCACAGTGTTGTGCATTTGCTCCAGTGGGATTAAATCTTGTTTACATCGTTTTAAACTGCAACATTGACCAAGAATGCGGACAGCTAAACGTGACAGGTTTGGGCAGCCACCTCCATATGTTGACCACCATTCAGCTGGCATGACACAAGTAAGAACATAATAATTAAGAATTAACCAAAGAAGACGACTTAAAAGACTCCTGTCTATCCAGGGAATGTCACAGTCTACAGGATGTTGACAATACGAAAGGGGGGACACCAAACACAAACAACCTGTAATAGGTGATACATAAATACTTCTAAAGAGTCAATACAAGGTGAATAACTCTAGGCTGGACAGAGTTGAAATGATATAATCTAATATGAAACAAAGTTTAGATCCAAGGGATTTAAGAAACATTGCCCTGCATAGCAACTATAAAGCTCAAGATCGATTTGTTCACCTTTTTCGTTGTTGGGAGGTGGGGGGGAGGGGAGAGTACCTAAGTAGTGAAACCCACGACGCATAGATTTGAGATCATACCAGAAGGTTTATACAATTAAGTTTGTGTTTAATTCCTCAATGTTTAATGCACCCTCCATTCTTTTCATTTGTTCTAGTTTGGTTTGAATATGTGAGAGGAATTCAAATGAAACGTCAACAAATGAAAAGAACGGAGGTAGTATGACTGACCACAAAAAGTACACTAACACAGAAGATAATTTCAAGTTTTCAACATCAACCTAAGTACTTACATGGCAGAAGGGAGTCTCTAGCTCGGATTGCCATCTTCCGTCCAAAATCACCAGCAGCAACTTTGTAGGAGTTGAGTTCTTTGATAATTTTATCTTGTATTTTGGTATCAGGAACTAATCTCTCTATACAATCAAACATTCCAGACACAACTGTACCAGGGATATCTCCATCGAGGCTGTAGAAGAACTTCGGATTCAGGTAAAACCCTGCAGCATAAAGCGGAAGCTGCTGATGTTGCGCCCACCTCTGATCGATGACATTCCAATAAGTCAAATAGTCCGCTTTCTTTCTGAATTCCCTCTTTATACTCTCTTTGGCTCGGTACATTCCTGCATATACATATCCCATGGCAGGTTTCTTCTCACTAGTCACAATACTCAAAACTCGCAGAAGTGGATAGGTTAATTGGACAACTTGGTCACAGGAGGACCAGAAAGAATGATCACTTATAAGATCCAATATGGCTAACGCCCCGTCCTTTTTAGAAAAATAAGAATCTACCCATTCCTGTGATGTAACCAAGGCTTGCAAATTGTGCTTTAGTTCGACCATTCGCTTCACAGATCTGAAATTGGTGACAGAAGCGCTAAGATGGGGCACAACTAGATCCATGCCAAAAGTATACCTTCGCATCATATTAAGGACGACACTGTGATTATATATGAACCTAGTTATAGACCTGCATTGCTCTAAGACTGCATTAATCCACTCAAATTTCCCAAAGTCTTCAAGCATCAACATTATGGAACTAGCAGCACATGGAGCCCAATACAATGTAGGGTATGAGTCGGACAATCTTTTTCCTACAGCAGCATAACAATCTTCATTGGGTGTCACCACTTGCAAGACATGGTTATCCCCGACTTCTTCCACTACTTCCTTAAATATTTCAAATAACGAATCCGTTGCATCCAGTAAATTAGTTACATCTACAGACTTCGAGAACATAGTGCCTTCAGAGCAATATACCAGAAAGTTGATGACTGTCATTTCCTTCCCAGTGCTGAACTCCTCCACCAAAATCGAACAGCCAGTACGTCCCCATGCCCTTGCACAATAGTCCATATCGGACTTGACCTCATCAACTGCACTCTTCAAAATCCACCCTCTGAGGTCCTGATGTGAGGGTCCCACGACTCCTGATCCCTCTAAAGCTATAGCATCAAGCATCGGCTGAAAATAGACTGAATTAACAGCATCTGGAGGAACACCAACATCATATAAAAACCGGCCTATTGCCAACTGTACTTCAGAGTTAACCTTCGTTCCATTCACAGGAACAATTTGACCGAGGTCACTCACAGGTATATCATCACGATTAGCACTCAGAGTAACTGAAGAATTCTTATTAGGCCTCCCTCGTTTCCTCTTCTCCATCAACTTAATAGTTGAACATGGTCTAGGGGTCAACAGTACTGAGTTAGGCTCAAGGGCATCAGAATTGGTAATCGAGTGCACCTCATTGTTGACACCACACTCATTCCCAAACCCATCACCATCCTCACTAGGGGGTGGGGTACTAGTATTCGCGCCAGAAAACATTTCATCAAGTAGCTTCTGCTTCTTCCTCTTCCTCACTACAACAACATCCAAACTCTGCTGCATCGCTTGCCTGACATCGGGAGGAACTCGATGACAGGTCGATGCATTACCCTTCTGACAGGCCAAGTGTTCCTTAATCCTATGAATCCCACCACCCCTAAACACTTTAGTACAGTATATACACTTGAGCTGTACTTTATCCCCTTCCTTATGCATATGCACATGCTTCCAAGCTGGGTCATGCTTCTGTGAACTTACAGGCACTGGCTCAAACCCAGTTGCCATTTTTTCACTCAAATCACTACCACCTTTTCCACCAAATTATAACAACTCATTAATTATTTCATCAAAATTCACACAATTATTCCAATATTAACATCTATAAAGTTCCAATTATGCCCATAAAACATCAAATTACACCAAAATTAAGCAAAAAAACACAAATCACAAAAGGGTAATTTCAGAAATTCAGCATGGAGGTGAAAGATTAAAACTTTATAACATAACAAACAGAATTAAAAGCTACACATAAAATCAACATAATATGATGTAACACAAGAACAAACCCACTTGAATATTTTATCAAAAACCCATAAAAACAATGAAATTAAACCCAAAAAATTAACATAAGAAATTCAGAACAAACGCACTGAAATATTTAAGCAAAAAACATATAATAAAAAATGAAATTAAACCCAAAAAAATTAAAATAAAATAAAATAAAAGGCTTACTTGATCTTGTGAGATTGAACCCACGATTGAGGAGAGAGAAAGGAGGAGCGGAGGAAAAAAATGAGGGGGTTTGGTTTAGGGTTATTATTATTAACCGAAAGAGGATAAGAACCGGATAAACCGGTTATTCTACAGTACAAAACGCTGCGTTTTATGGGTAATGTAGGTACAATTTGTTACCGGCTGATCCGGTTCTTAAGGGGTCAATTAGAAAGAGGTTTACCTAATTAACCGGTTTGGTCAAATCAACCCGATTACTGTCCGGGTTGCCTGATACCCAGGTCTCCGGTTCGAACCAGCCGTCTTATAACAAAAACAAAAAAAAAAACAAGGTTTTTTATTTGAGAAAAAAACCGGCAAAATATTTTGTGTGTATCTTCCATGTTAAGCAGAAGTTTGATGAAGATTATTACTGGGTTTATGTGATTGTAAGTGGGAAACTTTTCTCTAATTTGCTCAGTATATTGTGAAGTGAGAAGCAGTCAGTCAGTGCGATTCTGGAAGCAATTTTCATTTTGAGTTATTCGTGCGCGGTCTCTCTATGTTTCAATAGGGGAAAACTTACGTACATCCGAACCCTGTTACTTTCGCCTTAGGCGCTGGGGTAATGTTGTTGTTGTATACTTGTATATGCTCAATATGTCGTAAAGTTTGAAACTTTAATCATTATTTGATCATTTATTGTAGGATTTCCTTGCTTTGTTGTTGTAAAGATTGAAACTTTATGTTCTGAATTGTTGAATTTCATGAAACTTGTAGCACAAGGTTTAATTTGTTGGGGGTAAAGATAGGATGGGGGTGTTATTATGAATAATGGTTTTGAGGAATTGAGGTCTGGAGGTTGTGCATACCAGGTGTTTGATGTTTGTTAATGAAGTTTTATCAGTTAATTTTGGTGTAATTTCATGTTTTTACTCCTTGAAATTGTTGGTTTTTTAGTATACTGTGTTGTAATTGTTCTTATTGTTTGGGGAGTACAAAAAAGAATGTAAATTTCTGGCAGAAATATGGGATTGTAATCAGGGGTGGAGGTAGGATTTGAAATCCGGGGTGGCGAATTCTTAAACTAGAGCTCATCAGAGATCATGGGTTGATGCCATATTGTCATTGTTCTTGTTGTTTGGAGAGCTAAGAGGTTCATGTGGGTTGGTAATCAGGGGCGAAACTAGGACTTGAAATTCCGGGTGGTGAAATTCTGAACTTGGAATATGGCAGAAAATGTTAGGCCTAAAAAATGTTTGTGGTTGCAATCTGCGGGTTATGTGTTTACTGATGTCCTAGGCCATGTAATGATAATGAGTTGTGGTCTTTAGTGTTGCAGGTAAACTGATGTTCAACAAATGACATGTCGAAATACAGTGTAAGGACTGTAAGCGGAGATGAGGCTCAAATGTTTAGCTTGTAATTATATTCAGGGATTCCTACATTCAGGTTCGAAGGGTGTAGTTAGAGCTGTGCGGAATGGCTCTCTGCAGTTAAATGCAGCAATTCATCACTGTTCAGATTCGCATCATGAAGAAAGTTTACCTTTGGGATGGTACAGGGAGAATTTTCCGAGATTGATTAAATTGAGCAATTTGCTGAAGAATGTAGATTTGGTTGATGGGAAGTTGGTTGATGTCCATGACAATTCAACTGTCAATGATGAACGTCTTCTTCGTAGGATGCACAATTTCAAGGCACTCTCGAGAGCTTTTCTTGGGAATCCTTCTGTACAGGAAGAAGTACTGAAGAATTTGAACTCTGCAACGGCAGGAAGAAACAGCTATCCACCTGTATTTTTTACCAAACCTATTGAGAGGGATCCTATCACTATTGATACATTCACTAAAGTATGCAACTTTTTGGACATTTCTGCACAGCAGCGGAAGACTGTCCGATTTACCATATGCCCACAAGTTACTCAGCACCGCATATGGACAGGAGCACTGGAAGAGATACTGAACGGATTGAAAACAGATATCGAATTAATGGGTCCTCAGAGCCCTAACAAAGGGACGTTTATGGGTCAGCAAATTGTGGCTACTTGTCTGAAGTTCCTAGACCAAACAGCTTTCCGGCATGATGAGGACGCTTCTTCGTGGATGAGACCTAAAGGATCTAAAGCACCTTATTCCCAATCATCTCGGAAATGGGAGGAGGTCCTTGAAATGTTCAGAGACCTCATTAAATGTGTGAAAGAGGAAGAAGGATTAGCATTTCATGTCGCAAAACTCGAGGCAATGAAAGAGGGGTTGAGCCAAATCAAAGATGTGGTTGTTGAACGCGACATAGGGTACAAAGAGGTCCAGCACCGTGAGAGCTTAGTGCAGAAGAAGCTCCTTAACGCACTAGGACACTCATCACGCTGCTTGTTTACACTTCTTAGGTATTATCTTCACAGGACTATCCGCGATATGGAGGTGGAGGTCTCTGGTGGGTTGTGTGAAACCGGTGAGAAAGACAAGCTATGCTTGTACATGGGAAAAATATTGACATCAGGTGAAGAGAACGCGATTTGGAGTGGAGTAAAGCAATTAGACCGCGCACTGGGGCTATTCAAGTTTGTATGGGACACAGCTGGGGTAGAAAGAAAACTCGAGTTGCAAGGGCATTTGTGGTGTGTTCGAGCTGAAAGCAGGACACTTACTTACAAAGGAAATGTGTTTTTCCTCCATGGGATTAACGCGTAATTAGAGACGGAACTATGCAAGTTTCCGGTTTATAAGCTGTAAGTTCAGATCATGATTCATGACTGTAACCACTGAAGCTTTCCTGGTTGTTCCTGCTGAAGAGATTCTTCACAGTATTGCTTGGTTCTCAGGATAATACCATTACTTGAAGTTTAGTAATTAGTTTTTTGACTTCCTGCATTTCGATTTATTCTTGATATATCAGACTCGAAAATGAGCCCAGGGCTAGGTTATCTGTTTACAGCAAAACTCGGTAAAGACGGTCTTACGATATGAAACTTAGTCTGAATACGAAACTTACAAACTAGTAATCACCATCCCATCCTTTCGTATGACAGTAACACCCAAATTATTACCGATTTAAAATTAAAAAAATAAAAAATAAAAACTTGGGGAAAGAGTGGGTGAAGTGATCAGTTATGAGGAGAAGTTGGTGGGAGTAACCGTTACACTTCCATAACCGTTTTCCTTTGGTTTTAAACAGTTTGATTGCTCTCATTTTCTCTGCAGAATTTTGAAAGGCGTAAATGTCATCAGAAAAATTCATAATCAGAATGTCATCTCTTCTGCATCTTATCACACTGTTTCTGTTTTCCTTCGTGTATTCTCAAACAGGTCTCGTAAATCCGAAATACTCGTACAATTTCATTCTTGTAATGATGTATACTGATGGGTTTTTTGTTTGTTTTGTGTAGATGGTGTAAAACTGATGGTAACAAACAACTGTGATCACACCATATGGCCAGGAATTCTCGCTACCGCTGGCCACGAAACTCCCCTGGGAGGCGGTTTCTTGTTGCCGTCAGGGCAAAGGCGGGTGTTCAGAGTTTCACAGCATTGGTCAGGCAGAATATGGGCAAGACAAGGTTGCACATTTGATCAGAATACAGGCGTTGGCGCGTGTCAGACAGGCGACTGCAATGGCCTTCTGCAGTGTAAGGGCATTGGAGGGAAACCACCTGCCACTGTGGTGGAAATGACCTTTGGAACTCCTGTCAACCCTTTACATTTCTATGATGTCAGCCTTGTTGATGGGTTTAACCTCCCCGTCTCAGTGATCCCGCTTGGAGGCCGAAAGGCTGGGGGAAGTTGTGGAGTCGCGGCCTGTGAGGTGAACTTGAATGTTGCCTGCCCGTTAGCATTGGAGGTGAAGCAAGGAGGCAAGGTTGTAGGGTGTAAGAGCGCTTGTTTGGCTACTGGTTCGCCAATGTATTGCTGTACTGGTGATTTTGCCGGGGATAAGTGTCAGACGACAGTGTTCGGAAAGATGTTTAAAGTTGTCTGTCCTAGGGCTTATAGCTATCCCTTTGATGAGGCAACAGGACTTAAGACCTGTAATGCTCCTAGGTATGTCATTACCTTCTGTCCCCCTACTTGAATCATGTACTTTGTAGTCGGTTTTCGTTCTTGTGTAATTTCACTGTCTGTGCTTTCCTCTTGAGTTATGTTTCTGCAAGAGAGATTTACAGTATTGTATGTCAGAATTTGACACTGAATCAAATGGATTGTTTTGAATTTTGAAATTAGCGCTTTAGTCCCTTGTAGATCCTTTCCTGCCTCCTTTGCAAGTAAAACGATCCAGATCGATTATGTAAAATGAATACAGTTATGTTTCATCTCAGTGACATGACACATGGTGAATGAAATTGAATCTCTCCGGTCATATTCTGCCAAGACGGGTGCTGGAAAGTCGAAGCAAGTGCTACAGGGCGTAAGAGATTCCGCCTTAGTAGTGAATAACTGAATATGATGTCATGTTTGGGTCGGAATTCTGACATAGTACTGTAGTCTCCGATATATAATTCATCGCCACTCCATTTATTAACTGTCGTCATCACTGGAGATCGAAAATCATATTTTCAGAATTTCATTGCATGTCTGAAAGAAGGACTAACTTGATCAGATGTGCATACGTCATAACGTCAATCCAAGGAAACGGAGGGAGTAGTAATCAACAAGTAATAATTAGTAAAGATCAGAACTTCAGGAGCAAGATTTAGAGAAAGGAACATTTTGTTTCCTTATAGAACAGAACGACCAGTACATTTCATTATGTGTGGTTAAAAACTCAAAAAAATTGACACCAACTACCTTATTCAGAAACTATTGGTATGAGACAAAGATACAATTAAAAGTACAATTTTTGTACTGCAAACTCACGACAGTAAAAAAAACAACTAAAAAAACATCACATCAGAAACATCAGCCTCTTTGCCTGTTCCAGAACATGTTGAATGCCCCAGACTCCAGTCCACAGTTAAATCCAGGTGGAGCAGAACTACCACCACCCAAACCCAAACCCAAATGTCCAAACCCACCACCATACGGCATAGGAGGCGGCCCTGGCACCGGTATTGGCATCAATGGCAGAGAATTACAATGCTGCTGCTGATGCTGATGCTGAGCCTGTACCTGTGGCAATGGCATTGACATTGGCACTGGCATTGGTGTCGAAATCGAATCAAACCCTTCACAATCAAACAATGTAGGAGGCCTTCTAGGATTAGAATGAGCCTCATGAGCTAAACCCTCAACCCTCTTCAAATACAGCCTATACTTCTGCAAATGACTAGCCACATTCTCCCTAGTTAAACCCTCCACATTCATCATCTCCATGATCGTTTTCGGAACCGCCTTATCAATTCCCAAATGCTCAATTACATCAACAAATCTCTTATGTAGCTGTGGAGTCCATACCAACCTGGGCCGTTTCACAGCCCGATTAAGCCCGGTTTCATCCCCATTCTCATCTTTTGACCCGGAATTCACCTCGTCCGGTAGAAGGGAATCACCCCTCTTCATCTTCCCACCACTGTCCACGTCACTCCTACCGGAAAACAACCTTAAACTCATCGCATCAAAGCTGTCTTCTTTCGGGTAACTTGTCGAATACGCTTCGAAACACGCCCTATTCAGATCAATGATTGGCTTGATATTTTCTGGGGTTATTCCAAATGCCGTAGCTATCTCTGGGGTAATCAAAGATTGTGTTAATGGGGTTAGATCCTCCATTTTTGGTAATCCCATTTCCCATTGACCTTCCATTATTATCATAATTTTTTTCACTACTACTTACCTTTTCTTTTTTACTCACAAAAAAAAAAAATTACCCCCCCCAAAAAAAAAAAAAAAAAAAAAGGTATGAAATTCAGTATCAAAAGATGAAAATTTTGCGAAAAAAATTAGTGGGTTTTTCTGGGATTTTCGAAAAGATTGAATCTTTAACAAAATTACAGTGATTTGTGTGTAAAGATTGCGGCTTTTTCAAGGGAATTTAAGAGGAAGAAGAAGAAGAAGAAAAGACTGAAGAAAAGAAAAAAAAAAAAGAGGAGAGAGAAAATGGAGTATGAGGATCAGATACAGGTCGCAATCTAAGGACAGGGACCTCACGTGGAAGTTTGTCACCTTAAATTTGGGCGATTTTCTCCTGTCAGATCCTAGTACTGCTGCTGTAATTTCAGCAAAAGTACTTGTGTACTTTGTTACTGCCTATAAATAAACTTGCTCAAATATAAAGAAAAGAAAAAAAAATGGTTTGAGAGATTTAGAAGTAGATAGTGATGAATTATTGAATTGGTTTGTGTGGCTATTTATAGGTGCAATTAGGGAGGAATGCTCAAAAGTTTAGGGGTTTGTGTTTGTGTTTGTGTTTTAAAGTATATTTGATGTTTTTTAGTATCAAATCAACTAATTTTAGCAAAAACATAATTGCGGATCAAAAATGATTGTAAGATACGTACAATTGGAGAGCGGTACTTAAAGTTTAAGGGTATATGATGGCATTAGGGTATATGATGGCAATTTGATTAATGAGGAGATTTCTGTGAGGAAAGTCAGTAATTGCGAATCAAATCTGCAGATCGCAGCACGAGTTTAGTGTTTGTGTTTTAAAGTAGATTTGGTACTAAATCAATTAGGTTTAGCAAAAACATTATTGTGGACCAGAAATGATTATAAGATATGTACAATTGGGGAGGGTACTTAAAGTTTAGGGGTATATAATGACAATTTGATTAATGAGGAGATTTTTATGAGGAAAGTCAGTAATTGCGAATCAAATCTGCAGATCACAGCACGAATTTATTGTTTGTGTTTTAAAGTATATTTGGCACTAAATCAATTAGGTTTAGCAAAAAAATTAATGTGGACTAGAAATGAATGTAGGATAGGGGTTATTTCAAGTGGGGAGAGATACTAAGAGTTTAGGGGTAAAAAATTATTATATTGGCAATATTTTTTTACATGATTGGAACTCTGTGAGGCAAGTCAGTAATTGCGTATCAAATTTGTTGATTGCAACACGAGTTTAATGTTTGTATTTTAAAGTAGATTCGATTTTCCTTTTGGCACTAAACCAAATAAGTTTAACATAAAACATTATTACAGATCAAAATTGAATGATGGCAATTTGTATAATAATGTGAACTCTGAAAGGCAAGTCAATAATTGTGTATTAAATTTGTTGATCACAATACGAGTGAGTTTAGTGTTTGCGTGTTTAAAGTAGATTTGATGTTTCTTTTGGTACTCAATCAATTAACTTTAGTAAAAACAGTATGGCAGACCAGAAATGAATATAGGGATAGGTGCAATTGGGGAAAGATACTTCAAGTTTAGGGGTTTATATTGGCAATTTTTTAATTAATAAGATTATGTGGAGCAAGTCAGTAATTGCGTGTCAAATCTGTTGATTATAGCACGAGTTTAAATGCAGAATTGATATCTTTTTTTGGGCACTATTAATTTTCCCCTAAATAAAACTGCGAATTAAAATTGAATAGCATAAATAAAACTGCGAATTAAAATTGAATATAAGATAATGCTTCGGTTTTGAAAGCTAGTTCCCATTATTATACTAGCTTGTTTTGGGGTAACTAAAGTGTCCATTATATTTCCAAAGTTGCATCTATTTTGGCACCAATGGTAGAAAAGATGTCACAAGTAGAAAAACAAGTACTAACATTCCTCATGACAAGCTACTTTGCTTATCTATCGTGTGCATATGACAATTTTGAAGACAAGAAAATCGGACGACAACATCCTTCATTTTTTTCTATTGGAAAATGCATATGAACATGTAATATCAGTCATTAGAAATTATTAAGGTAGGTAGCGTTTAACTTTTTTACTAGTCAAAATACTACTTTACAAAAATTAGGCGTATTCGACGTCTACCACCAACGTCACAAATCTTGGATAACTTGGGCTTCACAACACAACTATTATTTATAGCAACTTTCTTAGCACCAAGTTATCCCTTTTGATTGTCGTAGAAATAATAACATCGTGAATGTTAGCAATTGGATTCTTTAGAAGTTTACGTCGTGTCCCCTATATAACTACCCCATATAATTTATCCCATAGTTCCATTAATCTTCTGTCTTTGATCGGGTTCGGCGACGAAGAAACGATTGAAAGTGAGGGGACTTAAATCGAAAATTGAATACCGAACACCAAATCAGCCATAAGTTTACTACGGAGTAGAAAAAAAAAAGTTATCAATGTACTCACGAAGTTACAGTAATTGGACAACCAGTTGCACCAAAAATATTACGTAAATTTCAGACACTTGAACCGTCTACTTTTGAAATTTGCCGGCTCACAGCCACAGCTTGTGTAAACACTAGTCCTATTGAAAAACGCTAAATGCTTTAGCTAAAACTACTTTTGCCAAACATTCCACAAGTTCATTCATAGATTTATTATAAACAATAGTGTTCCAGTCTTCTTTTTTACCGTTCTTAATTATTTTGGAAACTGGTATATGTAACGTCGTCAGGAAAGAAAACAGAGATCGGAAGAGGGGTAAACTTAAACATCCTCTAACATTGTTGTGAAATTTGAACAGCTCGGTTCAATTAAAGCTCGGTTCACACTTCAACTCGAAAACAGCCAAAAACTATACAGATATGCATCACCCACAGCACAGGTCCTATTCGCAATCCACGACAATGAAGCATTACTCTTTTTCTCGAGTATCAATGACGCAATCTAAATCAGCGTTACTGACTTATTACTGGAACCACTAAAACGATAATCGACAAGCAAGGAAGGTAAACATTCATCAGAGTAACCGTATCAAAAGTCGAAACCATCAATAAAGCATGAACATCGAAAATGAGATGAGAAAACTGTTCTTTAAAAGAGAAAATTAAGCATCCGATACAGGTAAAGGAAAACTTATAGCCTCTCAAATCTAACATCAAAGGCTCTCTCTTTCTCCAGCTAGCAACATCTGTACAGTCACAAGTCACAAATTTACTAACCTCCACATTTCTCTATACACCCTCGAAACTTGTACAGTAATTTTAGTCTCTCCTCTGCAAGGGCATCCGGTACCTTCTTGTACAATTCGAGCCTCAAAACTAACCTGGTTCTAGGTATATATCCTCGAAAAAGCTACAATTTACAGGTTTACAGTACAACCAACAAACTTTTATTTCTCATCCAGCTCTCGTCCAACCTTGATAAATAGACAGGAGCCAACCGCAGGCATAAAAAAAACAAAAGGGTAGAGAGCCACACTCAAACTAGCCTCAGTTAGCTGTACAACACCTTTCTCTCCTATGCCATTGGAGGGGTCGATGGAGCAGGAGGAGGAGCTTGGTACGGAGTCTGCAGACTGATTCTCCTCTCTGTAAAACACACACGGTAATCAATACGTTGATTTCCACAACAAAACAATTAAACATATAGCTAGAATGATGACAAATTAGTGAACGATTTTTCAGCACATTAGAGAGAAAGGTAAACTGAAGAAGCAAGAACTGCTGCTGCAATGGAAGGTGCTCTATGCTTTAAACAAGATGACATAGCTATAAAGAAGCTGAAAGTATCTTAAAACATCTGAAGTTCACCCTCCGCATGTTTTCAGTTTTACAAAAAGCCACTTAGCATACATAACACTTCCAGTCGCATATTTAGTTTATCTAGTTAAGAATCCGTATCCAACTCTCACAATGACTCAGAATGTGGTTAATAAAAACTCAAGAACCTCGTATGCGCATGCTAAAAAGCTCTCAAACAAAGATGCAAATTTGAAAACTATGTCCCCCCCTAGCAATATGCACAATTTCTTTTAATTAGAAAACCCATATCTGAGAGGAAAAGGGCAAATGGATTCTGCTAGAGTGGGTGAAAGTCTATCGATAACCCAGTTGAATGGCACAGTATCAGGGTCAATGTTAGAGAGACCCCCACAATCTATGCTTCTTAGCTAAGCTTTGTCCCAAACGATACAAAAAAGGTAAAAGCATTTTACCTCCAGCAGCAACAAGTTTCTCTACACGAGCAACAATATGCTTTCCATATGTATACTTCTTCAGTGCGTTCAAATGATTCTTTATTCGGTTGAGGATAACCTCAAGTTGCTGGTCATCACAAGTTTCCAGTACTTTCTGTACAACATAGTTTGCAAACTGATCTTTCATCATCGCCTGAACAAAATATTCAGCCCCACAGCAAAGCAAATTAGCCCGAGAAGAGTGATCTTACATTAAGCAAATGAATGATTTCAAACATACAACTTATATTGGAGCACAGAATCCTTATGTCTAATAAGGACCGATGCATGCATGCAATAAGAAGCGCAAAATGCTCTCTTAGAAACAGCATAATAGAAAAGATCAACATAAGATGCCATAATGTCAAGACAAATACTCCACCAACATGTCTTTAATTGCTCCAACATGTCTTAGAAACAGAATAATAGGAAAGATCAACATAAGAATATAAGCTACCATAATGTCAAGACAAATACTCCCCCCAACATGTCCTTGAATACTCCAAGTGGAAGCTGTTGTGAAACTTGATGAAGTAAGACCATCTCAGCAGATGCTCCGATAAACAAGTTCAACTTTTCCTTTTTGTGTGGAAGGTAATTTACTAACAGGCTCTGGAGCCAAGTTTTTTAGTTGTTCCCTTTATATTTTACAGATGAACTGACTAAAGAACCCCAACCCCGGAGATTAGGATAGATGAGACACAGAATGCTCCATATTCTATCTCATATGACCTTCTCTGAGGCTTTTATTGATTCTGAGATAAAGACATAGAAATTTATTCTACGAAAGTACGAAACATTGTATCGCAAGCAAGAGCGACCTATAAAAACTAAGCCTCGAATTCTGCACTACTAGGAAGTTGGAAGTGCATAGTGAATCAAGGCACAGGTTCCAGAAACTTCTAATCCAACAATAAACAGGATTCCAAAAAAAAACCACATCTATATCTAAAATCTACAGAAACGATTAAAACTAAAGTGATGACTGATGTTAATGAAGCAAACCTGAAGCGGCTCAGCATCATCAATAGGTGTAAGCATTTCATTGACCATGTTCCTTCGCTCGGTTGCATCCCCAAATGCAAGGCATTTCTCTATAACATTTGAAGCAAATTTCTGCTGACTCATCGGGACTATCTTCCCAGTCAATTTGTTTATGATAGCAGTGCGTTCATGAGGTTTTCCATGCTCCAGAACATGCTGCATGTGTTAAACAAATCAATATATGCATATTTACATAATAACATATAAGTACATGAATGGACATCCTCCCCCTGCCCCTCATATACCCAAGCAAAACTAACAACTGAACATATATCTCAAGTACATATCAATACATCAACTAGCAAGATTACTGCGCCTAACAGATACATACTCCGTATGCCACAAATTTACTCCTAAGCCCCAAAGACCCCCACACATCATCAGCCGGCTAATAGCCAGCCAATTCACACGTCAACGAACATCTTAGAGAGCAGTTTAAGTGAGTTTAGACCAGCATGGAAGACGCAAGTGACCTCTGACCCGAAAATCTTACCATCAAATCAGCATGACCATGACTATTTAATAGAATAACCCAAAAGAAACTGTGATTATCAGACTACAAATTCATGCGCACTCAAGAAAGGGTGATTTTGCAGAAGTACGAAACAAAAGCTTCCCATAATGTTAAGATTTCAAGGGAGTACTAAATAACATTCTACTTTTAATCTCCCCACCAAAATGTTTATGAATAAAATATACGCACTACTTGGACATGCACTGATGTACACGAGTGTCTGCAAGAACGTACAAAATTTTTCTAGAGATGTAGAACAAAATTCAATACGCACTAAATCTCTACAATTAACCCAAAGCCATTAGTAATACAACTAATAAATGATAAATGTGGAAAGAAACTAGAAGAGGGCATGCCACTCTAGTATGAGCTTTAAGAATTGACACATATTTCCACTAGTGCCGAACCATCTTCAAGTTTGCAGGTCACAGAAGTATGAGACAAATCAATTACAAATCAGAAAACTGCCAACTATGCAAATAAAAAGGAAATTAATTCTGTGTATGACTACAGCAATGTTACCACCACTTCCAAGGAATAGTTTAGGCAGAACAAACCTGAACAACATAATTTCCGTACTGGTCCTGGGCCAGCATGCAGACAGACTGCATGATCTCATCCATCACTATACGCTGGGTTGTTGTGTCATGACAGTGCTCCAAAACTCGCTACAACACAGAACAACTTTTAGCATGTTTACCTTCAACCAAAAATTGACTTGGAATTTACAAAGTTTAAGTGCTGAACCTGAATAACACGACACCCATATGGATGAGTTGACAAAGTCACAACTTGATCATAAAAGGTTGTGATTATAAATTGAATTGCATCTTCAGGTATGCATTCAATGCACTTCTGGATCACATGATTTCCATTTTGATCACGAACACAACGCATTATTTGCCCATCAAGTTCGACAACCATCTTCTTCTGTTGGTCCAGATCGACAACTTCAATCGCCTACAATTCAGAAAACATGAACTACAGTAAGACATGGCCCAATGAGTAAACCTATCAACAACCTTTTCCCTAGTGACTTCTTTGCTGTAATAAAGAAAACACTGTAGAGTATCTGAACACACAAACGAGAAGAAATGCCAATATTTTGGGAACCAACACCTTTTGACATGGATAGACTTATTCAAGGCCAAAATACACACGAAAGTGCGAAAATCATCCCCAAAAATCTAGAGAACTAAAGAAAGACATCCAGGGGAACTCTTTATCACAATAAGACTGAAAAGGGGGGTTGATAAGAGCTATACCTTCTGAATTACCCGACAGCCATACATCTGAAGACTAAGCGTTAAGACATGACCAGTCAGCTTGTCTGCCAGTTCTCGAATTTGGGATGGAGTGCCATGCTCAAAAAACTGAAAAGAATATAATTATTACCACTGTTGAAGATTCTACGCAGCTTTACTGCTCCAAAAAAAATGTCACCATATTGGCAAGAACTACACTATGATTACCTTTTGGATCACATAGTTACCAAATACATCTGTCATTAGTGACAATGCTTGAGGAATGATTTCATGGAAAACCATATTCTTCTCCTCTGTTGTGGCTGTTTCAAGCTTCTGCTGGATGAAACGACTCCCATATTGATCAGCACTGAGACATTTAGATGAATGGATTAATACTTGAAAGACAACTACACCACCAATATGAATGATTGAACAAATATGAAGAAAGTGCAGACCTGAATTCAACAACATGATTGGCAATTTCAGCAAGCTCGAAACACCGAGTCTTATTGCTTTTAAATTCATCAAGTAGGGAAGATCCAAAGCTTTGCTCCATAAAGGCACCAGCTTCAGACCGCCAGTTCCCCATCATGCCAGCAGCTAAGTTTCTCATCCCAGATGGCAGTCTCATGTTCCTCTCATGCCTTAAAGGACTACCAGGTCCAACAGGAGAGTTGGGAAGAAGTGAATTTCCTAGATGATTACCACCATACCCCGGACCCATCCCAAAACCAGGATTGCCATAATAACCATGATTCATTCCAGCAGATTTTCCTAGGTATTGCCGACCAGAATCTGATTTAGGTGAGAGCAGACTGCCTAAATAGGCTTTTTGAAGTGCCAGCAGATCCATATAAGAATTTCCCCCATCTATGGAAGGGTCACTGAGAGCTGCCAGCTGAGCAGCAGCAGCGTAATCACCTGTCGATAAATAGTGAAGATACAATGGATCCAACTGGGATACCTGAAGACCACTCCCTGCAGAGTGACTTCCCCCTCTGCCATAATTTTGCAACTCCGCAGCAGCAGCCATTAAATTTGCTCGTGAAGAAAGACTACCACCCAAACCTCTTGAATCCATGCCACCTACACCGATAGCTGAAGCAGCAGCATTTTCGAACAAAGGGGGCAATGCACCACTGCCGAGTTGGCCAGCCATCATCGAAGCTAGAGCAGGATTGATGTTGTGCCCGCTTAAACTGTAATTAGGAATAGCTGAGCTTGGACTACCGACACTGTGAAAGTTCGAGGGTGAGTTTGGCCCACCATGCTTGTGATGATCCATTAATCCATCAGACCTCATAAAATAGTTCTGATCCATACTGCCTTTTCCCATGGTGGAATACGAGCCTTTGGGAGAATAGGCTTGCTGATGGAAAGGCACATAGTCGACAGAATTGAGGTGGGAATTTTTCTTCATATGGTTATGATCAACATGATTGAAAAGGTTTTGATGGTCACCACGCTGAAATTGGGATCTCATCTGCCTCTCCTCGTCCATATGTGGATCTACAGAGAGGCTCATGCCAGACAAAGCAGCCACAAGGTCTGCAGCAGCACTTGGACCATTTGAAGAGGCATGAAGTGCAATTGGACTATTGACACTTCTTTTGTCCATAGAGTTCACCCTACCTTCAGCAGTTGGTATACGAGGACTGGGGGCTCTAGCTATAAGTTGAGGATCCGGAGTGGTGCTCCTAGACAAGGAAGCACCACCTAAAGCAGACGCATAACTCAGAGCAGCTGAGACACCGGAATTGTTGTTTCCTGAATTGCTTTGCACATCTCCACTGGTATGTAGACCATCTGATGAGGACAGGGGAGCTAATTGAGCCTCTGCAGTTGCAATGCTCTCATCAAAAGCATTGCGGCTAGCTGGACGAGAAGGAATTCTTGGCATAGAGGTCGAGTGATTCAAATCATCCTGTTCAAGAGAAACAAAAACAAAAAAAGCTCCATAAACAGGTCCTTCTCGAGAGGTCTAATGTAAACACACAACTCCGACAAACATTTAATTAGAAATCTCGAATCTTTAAGCAGCAAACATATGAAAGAGAAGACGCAACATGGGAAAAAAGAAAATCGCATAACAAACAAAAAGGTCATCACAAAATTTCTTCACATGAAAATCAGTAATCTATGAAATCGAAGATATCAACCTTCACAAAAACACTCCCCAATAACCTAGTCTGAATCATACTAATCTCACCTAAAAACAAGTGATCCAATATGCTATATCATTCCAATAAGCAGTGACCAACATCATTTTTGGGGTTTAAGAAACAATAACATATGTCCATAAACTCCATATTATAAATCACACCATTGCTATCAAGTATCAACCATTCAGAACAAATAAAACAAGTTCAAGGAACAAGTCAAAAATTCGATTAACAATGACATCAAAAACAACTTACAAAGATTCAATCTTTGGCTTAAAACCTACAAACATCACCATCTCCCAAACAAGTTCATCAACATTTCAACAATAACCTTTGCGATTAGCTTCAACAACTAAACCCTAAGTCAACACAACGAATCGAATTCTATAAACAACGAATCGACAACACAATCAACTCAACCCAAAACCAATCACCTTCATACATACATAACACTCTAACCTATAACAAACAAATCGAATCAAAACTAAGCTATAATAACAAAATATTCAATTCAAACTACTTAAAAAGGCGGTCGAGGCGGCAAAAGGGGTACCCGTACCTGGATAATTTCAGCAATACTCTTCTGCCTACTCCCTAACCCTAACCCAAGACCAGGCAATCCAACACCACTCCACTCACTCTGCCCACCACCATTCTCCTCTCCTCCATTAAACCCGACCTGTTTCGCAAAAAGCGATTTTTCGACACCATGATCACCATCTCCATGACCATTACCAACACCATTGTTAACACTATTACTATTACCACCATTCACATTTCCAAGAAACTCATCACCTCTACCATTATTACTATTACTACTCACCATCTTCCTCCTATCCCCAATCCCACCCAGCCCACCACCGCCTCCTCCACCACCACCGCCACCACAGCCACCGCCCCACCGCTGCGCGTACCGCCAGTCCTCCTTCGAGAGCAACGGCGGCGGTAACCTAGGGTTTAAATTAACATTGGAATAGTAATAATTAATGTAAGCTGGATCAGACCGAAGCTCTTCCTCGGAAATCTCCCTCTTACCACCACCACCACCACCGTCGCCACCGCCGCCGGATAAAAGACCGCCGACGGCGGAGAGTGAGCCGTCGACAGTTGGCGGCGCCGACGGACTACGAAAAATGTCGAAATTTCTCTCTCTTTCTCTCTCTCTCTCCCTTAACAAAATCCCTAATTCATTCCCAACTAATTCTTCCCCAAAATCGATCGATCGAACCCCAACTTCCGACGTCATGATATTATTAATATGATTATTATAACTTTCCGATATCATTCCATAAAAAAAAAAACACCCAAAATCAAAAAAATTAAAACTTTTGATTAAAAACGAAAAATTAAAAAAGATCAAATTTTTGAGCTCAAGATTGAAACTTTTTCAGCTGGGTCGACTGGAAACTTCACGGAGAAGAGACCGCTGTAAAAAAGTTGGTTAAATGTTGAGAGTGAAATTAGGGTTAGTGAGATCGATAAATCCCTAAAATTAGGGTTTTCGCCATTGATGTTTGTTGTGAGAGAGAGATTATAACAAGTGAGTATACTGTGAAATAACAAGAGAGAGAAAAAAATGAAAAAGACCGGAAAAATATAGAGTGATAAGCACGAGTAAATGGAAGGGTTTTGACCGTTGGATGAGAAAATGGACGGGTGAGATTGAATCTGAGGGTAAGATTTGTTATTACAGTACACAAGGGTGGCTGGGCCTTTCTTGTTTAGGGTTTTTATTTTTGGGAGGTAAAGAGAGAATAAGGAAAGTTTATTTTAAAAAATAAATTAAATTAAATGTTTTTGGGATTTAATTAATTAAAATACTGTATGGTAAATGGGAAATAAAATTAAAGTAAAATGGAAAAGTATTAAATAAAAAGGAAAATAAAAAAAGGGAGGTGCAGGTTTTTGGATATTTTGGAATAAAAATAGAATAAGTTGAGAGAGTAGTTTAATGTACTTTTGGGGGCAAAAACTGAATTCACGTCATGTAAGGAGGCAAGTGCCCACTGATTTATGGGGGAGAGAGGAGAGAGGGACTGGTGTAGGTATGTGAGAGGGGAAGAGGGGGGTATGTCATGTATTCATCATGTGTGTTTAAGTGTAAGTGTAAAGTGTAAAGTGTAAAGTGTAAAGTGTAAGTGAAAGTGTGTTTGGATGAAATGAGATGAGATGAAATCTAATGTTTTTCTATAACTAGGGTGTGTGCCATGGTTCTTGGAGATTTGGGTGTGTGTGTTTGGAAATGGTGCAATTTTGGGGAATTTTGAGTTGGTTGGGAAATCATCAATCTTTCTCTTCCTTTTTAGCTATATTAGGAAGTTGTGAGATTTAGTTGAGGATGTAATGCGGTTTCGTGTTCGGAGTTGGATTGTGGTGTAATTAAGATGAGTAGATGATGAGGCGTATTCTTGACGTCTGGTGTGGTTTGGCCTGCTTTCGTGGAAAGGTCGTTATTTGGTTGTGGAGATAAAAGATTTCAAATTAGTTATAAGGTTTGAAAACGACTCGTTGAAGATTCATTTAATACGAGTATGAGGTAAATTGTTTTATTACCTAGTTTCAAAATCCAAAATTCAAAAAGTTTCAAAAGCATAGAATGTAATATGTCAAGTCACAACCTACACAATGAAGATCATCTGTCCCATTTTGTGTGTCACTCCATGTACCCCTCCAATCAGTTTTCCGAAAATCATTAAATATTAAAATTAGATTGAATTTCTTAAGGTTATAATATGGATTTCCTGAAATCTGATTGGAGGGGTACATGGAGTTGCACACAAAATGGGACAGAGGATCCTCATTACAACCTACAAGCTTAGCGCACACAACTCAACAAAATCTAAATAAACGAAAGGGCCACCTTGAATCTCGATTTTGATTCGGGTTTTGACAACCAAAACACCTCAATTTTATGTGGATAATATTTCCCCTCGGTGAAAAGGAAATCAGGGAAGTTATGGCATTTTGTAACACCATCATTCATCAATCAATCATCGTATTAACAAATTAAAGTAATCTCCTTTCAAAAACGCGAGAAATTCTGGGTTTATAAACGCTTTTCTACATCAAGTGTTTATGGTTGTGCACTGTTTAAAATGGTATCAAAGGGACCATATGACCGTTGTTCGATGCTTAGCCATAGACCATCTAATAGGCGGGTGGTGATAAGCATGGCAATGCCTTTTCATTTGGCAAAATAACCTTGTGTACGAGTATGTGACACACATTTAAAGATTCAAGATTACTTTAAGCATGTTTACAAGAGATTTTGTCAGATTTCTCGAAAAAAAGAAAACATTTTTCTCTTGATTCAAAGTGCTGATAAATTGGGTTAGTGACTGACGACTTCTCGTTATATCGATTACATTATGTACTATGACGGTGGTGGGTTGAGATGTTGCTAGCAAGACCTTTTCTAACTCACACCTCAAATCGGTTCTTCTAATTTATTCCGTTCAAACACCTATTGAAACTGTCTAGGGCAATTTTTGTTGCATTTTTAGAGTAATTAGGCAGCTAGATCCATGGTTCTATGGTAGTCAACCTCAGGGTATGTTGTATGTTGATACAATGAGAACAAGTGAGAGAAATAATACAATGAATGTAGTCATTTGTATTGATATCACTTGGTGATAGTTATTTGGAAGTTACACTTTGTGATTATTTGGAAGTTACCTTGGTAGTTATTTGGAAGTTATTCTAACATAAGCACCAAGGGACATGTGTCCTCTTTAGAGGCATGGCGTTCCCCAAGTATGACATGTGTTATGACACGTGTTCTTCTCCAAGTATGACATGTGTTTTTCTCCGAGTAAGCCACGTGTTATTCTTCATGTGGGACATGTGTCTCACTAAGGGGGTGTATCTTCTCTATAAATAAGAGTTTCTCCTATCATGGATGTGATAAAAAAAATCAAGATGGAAAATGAGATTTTTCATATATCAAACACATTCTATAGATAAAGTCTTGCAAACTTTTGTCTATAGGAAAACACCATAAACACCGAAAGGAAAACCACAATTTGTTTCTATTGATTATTATACTAAGAGCAAGTATAGTAATTGTTGAATCTTCTTTGTATCTCAAAAGTGGATTTCGTGATACTCGCTGCTCTTGTAAGGGTCGAAATACTACTTTTAGAAAAGTGATACACGCCTAGAAGATTGTATCCCCAAGTCACCAAATCGTTGTTGTGATTCAATTTGCTTGTAACCCTTACACTTAAACTATTATAAGAAATAGTTCTAACAATTCTTTGCTAAATTAAACCAAATAAAAGTGCATCATGAATTGGTGATCATGGTTTATGAGCCTAGGATAAATATAATTACGCATGTTGCGCCGGAGCCACTATCATGATTGATATTTCCGCGGCATATGCTCTGTTTTGACAAAGACACTAGTGTCTACCCTCAAAAAATTAAAGGACAAAGACATTAGTATCAAACCTGAAACAAGATAGATAGTGGAGTCAACATTAGCAACAAAGCAAGACAACTCTCTGACTTTACCACGTTAGAATTGCACAAAGTATTTGAATTAGCTCGTTCCTACTTTACTAGTAGTAGAAGTCAGTTACTTGCGTCGCCTAAGCTTTCACGTACTTACGAATACACATTTCATAAACTCCGATATAATAATTAGACCATAAAGTCAAAATAAAAATAAAAATACGGTACTCCATTTATTCTTGAAACATAACTTTACAACTTTATTTATCACCTCTATAACCCGTTGGACGAAGAAACGCCATAAAATTTTCCTTGCTCGATATGAAAGGTGAATGGAAGACGAAAATGTGATCGTGCTTACAAGATTCTTTGTTTCAACAAGACATTGCTCCATTTCCATAAGGCTAAGGCTTAGCCATTGGATATATGAACGTGCCCTGCATCCAATTTAATGTGGGAGTATAGAGTATTCAATAATGTTATACGAGTACTATGGATAAGAAGATTATTAAGCTGACATATGAAAGTGCTTTGATCTTAATCACGTGACTTGCTCTAAAGCAATATTGGGACCGCATGCACGGCCTTACACAAGCATCTTCTAAAAAGAGAAGATTTCCCCTCACCATTTCACCATTAAGGTTACACAATATCGCGCGGATTATTTTATTACAGTTATCAATGAATATGGACATATGATAGATTTACGAACTCGTGATACGGAGTGTATTCAAATTGACGCATCAAAAATTCATTATTCATAGTTTTTCCAATGGTAAGAGCTAAAATAAGAAAGTAAGTGATAAGAGTTGAATGTATGACCCCTTATTTAGACGATATGAACCATCACACTAGTGTACGAGTTGAATGTATGACCTCTTATTTATAGTGTACGTACTAATTTCCACATAACCCCTACATAGAATATAAATTTCCATGAATATCACTAATTAACATTTAGCTTAACGGCTCAATCTAACAATAATTTTGTTTTTAAACTGGCTAGGGTGATTTTGTTTGGGTTGTAATACAATATATTATGGGCTGGTAATCGACCACTCCTTGTGCTCTTAAAAAATTAGACAACAATCAGTGAAGTACTAGGCCAAATCTTTTTTTTTTTTTAAACCTGAATCAACAATGATATTATTTTTGCAAATCTTGCTTAATGGTCTTTCAAAACACAAAATAAACGAAAAATGATTAAAATGGTCCGTTGATTAAGCGATTAGCTGAGATGGTAAAGATAACGCAACGCTTATACGTCATAGTAAATTAGTAACCCTAACACATAAATTTAAAGGTATAAAATTATAAAAAGGAGTACTAACTAGTAACTACTAAGCCATTGAACAAGTACCTACTTCTCAACCACATCACATTCATTCACTGGAGTGGAAATATATTTTAAGAACTCTGGTATTTTGTCAGCTCAAACAAATTTATTAAATTTTTGAAGGGGGAATCAGTAGATATTATAGAATAAAGTTTTGTTGAAGTTCCTGGAAGCTTGGTGGCATTTTCGGATGAATGACATTACATCGTCTTCATCAATCTCTGTTTACGAGGTCCAAAATTAAATTAATCGGAAAATTCACGTGGTACCCTCGAACTTTGACATATTGCACATGGTACTCAACTTGACAACTTTGTGCACATGGTACCCCTAAACTTACTACTTTGTGCACATGGTACCCAAATATTAACTTCCGT
>JBBYHQ010000017.1:5729306-5756083 GCA_038382645.1 Spergularia azorica
GACCAGCAGCCAAGAGAACCACAAGATGGAAACCTTTCATCAAAAAGTTACGGTACCATTTTCTCTGACAAAGCGTGTATGAAATCGTTTCAGCAAAACAATTGGGTGAAAAAAAAGGAAAAACTGAAAAGAAAGTTTGCAGAACAGTACTGTGGCAAGAGCCTTCTCCTCAAGATGAGCACGAGAACCAAATGCAGCAACAGCAACATCAGACAAACCAATATTTGAGTCAGCAGCAGCAGCATTGTCCATATGCAACTCCTTTTCGACAACTGCACGTATCTATAGGTAGAACATCAGTTGTGTTGCAAGTGTAAGCATGCATATATTATAATATTTCCTCGCACGACAGCACGTGGAGAGTGGCATAAACAGCACCAACCTGGGTTTCAAGTTTCTCTAGGTCATCAACCTTGGTTGCTCCATCTGCGTCCAGCATGAGAAGCAAGTTACCGCGTGAATGAAGCATTCCCTGTTTTACAATGCTTTCACAGAAGCAAAGAGCTCAATCAGTAATTGTCAAGCATGTAGCAGCTTTGTTCCGCAGCTTCCACGAAGTTAAAACAAGTTCGAATTGACTCACTTTTCTTATGGCTTCTCCCTTGCCATGGTTTCTTCCAAGAAGAAGTACACGGACATAATCCAACTTGTATTTTTTGACAAATTCATAAGCTACACTTTTTGTCCCGTCCAAACTTCCATCATCTACAATCACCACCTATGGACGACAACGCCAATTGAGAATTTGAGATGGTTTTATACTGCAAGACTTGGGGCTTAATTCAGCATATGTGCGACAAATGCTCTCTGTTGAACAATGACTATCCAAAGTATTTACGAGGATTTACTAGGTAAGTAGAAAGTACTCTTATTTAGGACAACCAAAAGCTACAGAGGTCACTATGAGATATGGTGCCTGAGGTCCACTAATGTTTCTTCCATCATCAAAACTACTTGAAATCTTATGGCTAAAATACTACTCCCTCCATTCATATCTAATCTTCTAGTTACTTTTTGCACAAAGTTTTAGGAGTGTATTAAAAATTACTAAAAGCAAGTGGGAAAAGAAACAAGAGCACTTTTGAAGCATTTCATTGGTTCAAATGTTACCAAAATAAGAAACAAGAAGATTGGATGTGAATTCCCCTAAATGGAAAACAGGAAGATTGGATATGAATGGAGGGAGTATCACCTAAAGAAGATACGAGTTAACATCAGGCCAAAATAATTCCCCAAAAAGCCCAATACAATGTGTTCCAGGGAATTAGAGACTGCTCTTCACATTTCTGCTAGAACTAAAAGGTTAATGTTACCAATCATGCTTTTATGAAGCAAGAAACTTGCAGAACTTGCACCGCTATATTGCTTTTGCCTCACAGAAAATACATCACAAGCTCATATCAAGATAAGTATACATGTTCTAGTGACTTGCTAAGAGCTAAGCTTTCTTTCAGAAAGTTAGCACTAGTAAATCAGAGTTCATTCTGATCTCCTAAAACTATAAATTTGCATTTTCCTGGTCAAAGACTCAAAGTTCCACGCTATCTGCTCACTAGAAACTCTATTAACCTAGAGCATAACCGTGAGTCCAGGACAAAGGTTTCCCAATGTAGAAAACTATACCCTGTTCATATATCATTTGTAGAATTGTAGTATAAACCATGTATTGTAGAGGAAATGCAACTAATAGTTATACCTCATAGGTAAATGAGTTATCCTTCTCACTGCGCTGTTGCAAATATCTGCATATAAGAGTATTTTAGGGTATACAATATAAGCATTCGCTAAACATAAAGGTGAACCATGTCTTCACAAAAACCTCTCCTTGAACTACCGAGTAACTATTACAAAGATTAAATACAAAACTGGCCATCCTAGTTTAGTTCTCAATCAAACTAAATAATTTATGATGAATTTGCTTATTCAATTGGATGAATGATACACGAGATCACCCATCTTTAAATTATTACTAAAATAATAATGAAAGTGATTGCTTAGTGCCTTAGCCTATAGCCAGAATATAAAGACAAAAAAAGAGGCAAAGAAGAATATAAATTGTAGCTGCTTTGGGACTTGGCAGACGATCAAACAATTCACAATACATATACGACCAGTGGCATCAAAATACATAATCCGAATAGCTTAATAAATCCGGGAAGGGGTCAATCCATCAAAGAGAGTACAAAAGAAATTTCCAACGGGATCTAGATAAACTCACTTCATTGTTTCCTCAAGTGCACCGGGAAGTCGAAGCTCCTCATTGAATGCAGGAACTATCAAAGACATATACTTCTCAGCAGGATCAAATATGCTTGGGCATGGTACCTGAAGATATTGCTCCAGGTCAACATTTTCAATAAACGAAAAATCTTAAAATAACTTCGAAACACTGCCTAACATTCAATCAATGATTAAAAATTGTAAAAGCGCATACTGCAGAACGCTCTGGAAGTGCTGAAACCAATGTAAAAGCTGGAGTAGGTTCAGAAATTTCAGCAAGAGAGACTGAGATTAATCTTAAACAAGATATACTTTGTCACAGGCAGATGCCAAGAAATATCCTCAGAGTCTCAGACACATATGGCACAAGCCTGTCTATCACAATGCTCCTATATGGCATGCCACCCAAAATAAAATCCTAGAGGCACCTATTTACACTAACCCATTAACCTCAAGAGAAGAGTTCATCGGAGTAATACTGCTCAAAACCAGGCAAGAGAATTCACAATAATCAGCTAGATTTCACTTGTTGCCACATAGCTTCATGGAAGCTCCATGGAAGTACTTTCATCCACTATGTAATAGAACGCTATATAACGAATGCTTCTTTTGTCTAAAATGACCTGGGGACTTAAACTTCTCAATTTTTTATGGCAGTGCCTTGAGTTTCATCAAAATATTACAGCCGAAAACTGATGGTAGATTCCCATTGGCCAAAAACACACGCTAGCCTCATCGGGTGACATGTAACAGATGGGCTTAAAGAACTACCTAAACAGGGACCAGCCCTCACATCGAAATATCAAATAAGGACACTTAAAGGTCGTCCCTCGTAAATTTTGAGAACATTTGGATACTTTTAAAAAGTTGTCAAATTTGGACAAACCAAAGGCTCTAATCCACAATTTTTGGCCCCAAAATGGCCTCGGGAAAAAATGGCTCAAAACTTGGTGGAAGCCTCTAGGGGTAATATAACAGGTTCTCTAAAAAAACTAGAACCAAAAACCTATAATAGGTTCCTAAAATTGGAGAAAAAGGCAAGTTATCCTCCACAGGTGACGTGTGACAAATAAGGTTAACGATCTACTCAAACAAGGAAACAGGCCTCATATCAAACAAGGGAATTAAAAGAGTGCCCGGGTAAAGTTTTGAGAGCATTTGCCTACTTTATAAAAAAGCGGTCAATATTGGCCAAAACCAAAGTGTATAATCCACGATTTTTGGGCCAAAATGGCCCAGGAACAAAAGCGTCTCCATTTTCTATGGAAGTCCACCGGGGTTATATGATGGGTTTACTAGGCACAATATTATGTGCTTTCAAGAAAAAAATAGCCAGAAACGTATGGTAGGTTCGCACAATTGCCATTTTATCCTCGTCGGGCAACATGTGACAAATGGGGTTAAAGAACCACTCAAACAGGGAACCAGCCCTAAGCCCTCATATCAAATAAGGGAACTTACCCAGAAAAAGTTTTGAGAGCATTTGGCTACTTTAGAAAATAGCGGTCAATATTGGCCAAAACCGAAGCGTATAATCCACAATTTTTGGCCCAAAATGCTCACGGAACAAAAGCGCTTCGAAATTTGTCCCTGATTAAAAAATTTGTGAACATTTAGCTACTCAGGAAAAAGCAGTCAAAATTGGCCAAAACTGAAGTGTAATATACACAATTTTTGGCCAAAATGGCTGCAGAACAAAAACGGTTCAAATTTTTGTAGAAACCTCTAGGGGTAAAATTGTGGGTTTTCTCAAAACCTTAGAGCCAAATACCTATGGTAGATTTCCGAAGT
Organism: Spergularia azorica; assembly: GCA_038382645.1. NCBI lineage: Eukaryota > Viridiplantae > Streptophyta > Magnoliopsida > Caryophyllales > Caryophyllaceae > Spergularia > Spergularia azorica. Next base: position 5,733,318 of record JBBYHQ010000017.1, read on the forward strand.
TGGCAAACAAAGGCACATTATCCTAATGGGATCTCCAACGCGTGACAAATAAGGTTAAAGAACTACTTAGACACGAAGCGTCACACATATCAAATAAAGGAACTAAAAGGTTGTCCTTGATAAAGTTTTGAGAACATTTAGCTACTCGGGAAAAACTGGTCAAGATTGCCAAAAACCTAGTGTATAATCCATGGTTTTAGCCCAAAATGGCCCCGGAACAAAAACGACTCAAAATTTTGTCGAAGCCTCTAGGGGTAATATTATGGGTTTTTGAAATAACATAGTGCTGAAAACCAATGGTAGGTTCACAAAAAAAGGCAAGCAATCCTCATCGAATGATGTGTGTCAAATGGGGTAAAGAACTACTAAAATAGGGAACCGACCCTAATATCAAATAGGGGAACTAAAAAGCTGTCCCTAGTAAAGTTTTGAGAACAATTGGCTACTTAGAAAATAGTGGTCAATCTTGGCCAAAACCAAAGTGTATAATCCACAATTTTTGGCCCAAAATGCCCGCGAAACAAAGACGCGCTTCAAATTTTTGTTGAAGCCCTTAGGGTTTAAATTATGAGTTTTCTCAAAATCTTAGAGCCAAAAACCTATGATAGATTTCAAAATGGCAAGAAAGGCATGTTACCCTTAACGGATGATGCATGGCAAATGGGGTTAAAGAACTACTCAAACAAGGACCATCACTCATATCATATAAGGGAACTAAAAGGTTGTCCCTGATAAAGTTTGTTGAGAACATCTAGCTACTTTGGTAAAAGTGTTCAAAATTGGCCAAAACTGAAGTGTATATAATTCACGATTATTGACCCAAGATGGCCAGAACAAAAACGGCTCAAAATTTGGTGGAAGATGCTGAGGGTGATGATATGGGTTTTCGAAAAAAATTAGAGCAAAAAACCTACTCTAGGTTCCCAAAAATTAGCAATAAAGGCACGTGACCCTCATGGGATGACGTATGACGAAGGGGGTGACCAGACCTCGTATAAGATAAGGGAACCAAAAGGTTGTCCTTGGTAAAGTTTTGGGAGCATTTGGCTACTTTAGCAAATAGTGATCAATATTGGCGAAAGCCGAAGTATATACTCCACAATTTTCGGCCAAAAATGGCTCTGGAATAAAAACAGCTCAAATTTCTATGGAAGGCCCTTAAGGTTATATTATGGGTTTTCTCAAAATCTTAGAGCCAAAAACCTATGGTAGGTTCCTAAAAATTATAAAAAAAGGCCAATTATCCTCAGCGTGTAACGTGTGAAAATGGGTTTATAAAACTACTAAGATGGGAACCGGCCCACCTCATATCAAATAAGGGAATTAAAAATGCAGTATTTGATAAAGTTTTGAGAATATTTGGCTACTTTGGAACAAGTGGTGAAATTTGGCCAAAACCGAAGTGTATAATCGACGCTTTTTGGCCCTGGAACAAAAACGGCTCAAAATTTTGTGGAAGCCCCTAGGGATTAAGTTATGGGTTTTCTCAAAACCTTAAAGCCAAAAACATATGTTAGGTTCCTAATATTGGCAAAGAAGAGGCACTGTGTCCTCATTAAATGACGCACGACAATTTGGGTTAAAGAACTACTCCGACAGGGACCATCCCTCATACCAAATAAGGGAACTAAAGGGTTGTCCGTTGTTTAGTTTTTGAGAACATTTGGCTACTTTAGAATAAGTGGTTAAAATTGGCCAAAACCGACGTGTATGATCCTTGATTTTAGGGCCAAAAAGGCCCAGGAACAAAAACGACTCATTTTTGTGGAAGCCCCTAGGGGTACTATGGATTTTCTAGAAAACTTAGAGCCAAAGACCTATGGTGGATCCCCAAAAAATGGCACATTATCCTCATCGGGTGACATGTGACAAATGGGATTAAAGAACTATTCAAGTAGGGGAACCGGCCCCCATATCAAAGAAGGGACTAGAAGGTTGTCTGTCTATAAAGTTTATAGAACATTTCGCTGCTTTAGAAACAAGTGGTCAAAACTAGTTAGGCCTAGAAACCTGATTATATATAGAGTTTCCTTCTATATTTATTCATTTAGCACCTAACTTAACCAATGTACAATCTGCTCTTGCTTACTATTCGGCTATTTGTCCAGCAAGACGAGAAGACCATACGAGTTAATGCATTGGTCAATCAACAACATTTCTAAGCAAAGTTTGGACGATCACAATTCACAGCCGAGCTACTCAGCTTATCGCAGTGAGTCCGATCAAACTTCAGAAACTTGTTCAACACACGTTCTCAAACCACTATTTTTTTTCTTTACTATGAATATCAAAGTCAGACATTGCACATACCGACAACTCATCAATCAAATTCAACAAGATCACCAAACATGAACATATAAAAATTGCAAAAAAAGCCATAAACCCTAAATTCAATCGAAAATACATCATCATCGCCCAATTCTAAATCAATCAACACATAATCTCAGAAAGAGTAAACTTGAAGCTAAATCAACAGCAGATGTTTACCGGCTTAAGAGAATTTGGATCTTCGAATACCGCTTCACCTTCAACATGCCTGCAAATCAAAAATTATTATAATTACATGAAATTAGCATCAAAATAATTCAATTTCGCAAATAAGAAAAACAATTCAAAAGGATTAATTTGCGAAATTTGGAAAAAAAATTGAACATACGAATTATTAAATCGGCGACGATAAGCTTCGAAGAAGATGACGGAAAAAATGGCGACGATTATAAGCAGAAGTATGCCGCTCAGGAGCTCAACCAGTGTCCATATTTCCCCCATTTTTGCACCTCCACTTTCTCTCTCCTCTCTCTCGCTCTCCTTGTTCACTCGCGTTCCTTCCGAGTTACGACTCAAACTTAATTCTTACTCTTCTTTTTCTAATACGGAGTACTTTTTTATTGAGTACCGTTTTACCCTAAATAATTACCATTAGTAACATGTTCATTGCTTATTCGCGTGATTTATCGTTATTTCTTTTTTGTTTGAATTTTGTACGATTTGAGGTCGGGTTTTCGGATCTATGTTATAGCACTCGAAAGAGGTGACGACATTTAAAAGTTACGGTGGATTCAGATTTATGTACAAGGAGTTTGGTTTGACTCGTGGTTTATTAAACTGTGTTCATCGTAAAAAAAATTGGTAGTATGTTAGATCAACAAGTTTATCATTCTCGTCAAAAAAAAAAAAAAAAAAAATAGTTCAATGCTCTTCTTAAACTTTTCTATTGACTACATGTATGTGACGATTCTGATGGAATTCGGACCCCAAAATATTTTTTGGTAAGATTGCATGGGTTGTTTTATGAGTGTTTATGCCGACGGTAGGCAATCTCCTTCCGGTTGCAAAACTCAATTGATAAGAATTAACATAGTCAATTAATGGAACCATATTGATGACAACATTTGTTTTCGGGTTAGAGTACTTGTCACTAGCACGGTCGCACCAACCAACATTGAATCCCGTGTACATGTGCGGAGCCTCTATCGCACTTTTCTAGACCCATCCCCCGTACGTACGTGCGTGCGCCATCGTTTTATGATGAGATCTAAGTTGCAAAGTATATTTTTGAAAATGTTTATAAAATTATTAGCACGTAATTTGAGACGTAAAAAGAATGAGACACGGAGTGGAATGAGAATCTGAACTTACGCGCACGATATGACGAGATATATTCACCAAAAACAATACTAGTATATGATGGAACAAACGTATAGAGCACGTCTTTCTAAAACTTTCGTATAGAGAGAGGGCATACATTTCCAAATTTCACAAGACTTTCAGCTTTGGTAATTTAATTATGGGGCAATGCCAAAAAAAAGAGGAAAGGGTCAATCTTGATACCAAAACTAATTACAGATATAAGTAAAACATAACTATTTACATGCTATAATAACAAGGGTTTATGGGATTAGTATATATTGTATACGGAGTATGATATGATGATGATGATCAACTGAACTATATGCACAATTAAAAGTTTGATTAATTTGCAACTTTCGACGTTCATTCGATATTATTATGAGGTCATTACATCGTAACTTTGTTAATAGTGATGTGTTCAACCCCCCACCCACCAATGTCGTCTCAGAAACGCCTTCTAAACCTTTCACTACGGATACGGCATATATCTATATCGGAGTTTCGGTCGCTTTTTCTGTAATTATCTTCGCCTTAGCTTGTTATCGTACGAGAACAAAGGAGCAGAAGGCGAAGGAAACTGCTAAGGCGGGCACCGCGAAAGCAGCTCGACCGCCGGAAACAACGGTTTGCTGCGGGTACCTAATTCAGAAGCAAAAGAAGACGGAACAGCCAGCGAAAGCAGCCCCGCCACCAGCAGCACCAGCACCGCCACAAGCACCAGCACCACCCACCACATCAAACAACCGCCTTATTCTAGCGCCATATAGTACGTATTAGTATGTATTAGTACGTATCATTCAAATCCTATTAAATTAGTAGTATATAAGCATGCATATACGACTATACGATTTTGATTAAATTTTGAGATTGCTATTTGATTTTATTTGGTTTGTCATTAATTATAATTGGTTGTATGGCATCTTATAATTACAACTGGTACCAAGACTAAGTGGCCGACGTCAAATAAAACTCAAACCTCCGAAAAATGTTGATTTTCTATATTATACGACGAAATTTAAAAATCATGTACGCATGCCTCGCTCACATGCTACAAACAGGTAAACAAGTTTTTCATTACATTTTTAAGATAACCTAAATTTCCACGACTTGATTTCGCCGCACGCTTAAATATTAAGTTATTAACAATAGTCAGAGAATCTTCGACATTAATCGTGTTATGATTCTTATATGAATATAAGTTTGACCTAATTTCACAAATGAATATAAGCCAGTAGATCAAATCACATCTTCTTTATATATTAACCATAATTAAGCATGAAAATATGGGAAAATTAATGTTACGATATCCAAAATCGTAGAGAGAATATATTTCAGCTTTTGGTAATTTAATTTTGGAACAATACAAAATAAAGTAAATATAGAACAGATGATTGTAAAGATCAACTAAAGTAAAGAAATGAAAATATAACGATTTGCATGCTATAACAACGGTGTATATGCGATTAGTATATATACATGATCCAATCAATCAAATGTACTATGCATAAGTAAAAGTACGTAACTCTCCAAGCAACTATAGCTAGCATTTCTCCTTTTGATATTCGGAATGGCTATACATCGTAAGTTTGTTGGGGGTGATGTGTACAACCCTAGCACCCCATCCACCCCAGAAACGCATCATTCTCGTCCTCTCAATTTGAAGACGATTATTTTGATGAGCGTGTTAACAGTCATCTTTATAGTAGTTATCATTCTAATAGCGTGTTATAGGAGGAAGAAGAAGATCGCCAAGGATGCTGCTGGCGGCGGGGCTGGGGATGCTACTGGCGGTGGCGGGGAAGCACCCGCGACATAAAGCAGCAGTATGAACACTTCGTATATGGAGTACGTACGTATGGAGTGTTCAACTAACAGTAGTAGTATAATTTATTTTAATTAGTTTTTTTTTCAATGGTGGTCGAATAAATTTCATAGCGTAGACGTACCGTGGAAGTTAAAATTCATGTATGTCACCCACAAATTTGTAAGTTCTTACTATAAAGACAATTATATGAGTCAGGGCACTCTCCCATTGCGCGCATGTATGTGTATTACATGCGTGTGGTAGATGGGTGCTTTTTTGATGTCATAGATTTATTATTACTCAATACTCTATGAATATTTGAAATTACACAAATCAAAATCAGTTAATTGCATTCCTCTGCGGATGACATTTGATTCGGGGATCTTAGACCATGTCACATTGTTGTCAGGGAGATCTCAACTTCTCAACCATTGTGAATTTGTGACATTGAACCAACTGCCTTAACATAGTTTCGCTAAAAGGAAAGATCGAATGCAGAACACATCAGTCTGCAGAAACGAGCTTTACTAACATATATGCAAAACCAGCAAGTACAGCATAGACAATGCCAATCAGTGGAGGAGAATGGCAGGTTTGAAGTCATAACAATTCGATGACTTGGCCACTCAGTTAGAAGCTTGAATCCGAAGTTTGATAAAATGGGTCACTAATAGACCCGAAACTGTCCATTGTGAAGAGCAAGAAGAAGAATGACAGCTACAAACTGATTACTGTATTGCTGTTTCAGAAAACCCTGAGATCAGAGCGAATGAAAGATACAAAATGATTCGAAATTTATGTGTGCATTGTGCAGCAGCAGGAGCAAATGAAAGCTCAAATGTGTCTGAAGTCTCATAAATCAAGTATTAAAATCAAAAGATATCAACCTTACAGCAACAAAAAGTGTAAAAGATCATAATTTAAACGCCTTCATAGTTTCTGTTGCTGCTTATCCTTGGTCACTTCTTCGAGAGGCGGTAGCGTCTGAAAAAGTCGAAAAATTTCTTGTGTCAGTCATTTTTAAGCAGTAAAACAATGTACATAGCCCAAGAACAGCATCATCAAATGCAAAATTAACAAGGGCAAAAATTACAAAAGATCATATAAGTCAGTGAGGCAATTTATCAAACAGGTGGTGTGCATGATTTAACTGCAAGAGAAAACACTAAAAAGGGAACGTACGAGGTCCGGTTTGTAGACGTTGTGAACGACGGAAGCGCCGGCAAGGAGAGAGACTACGACGACAATGCATGACCAGCCCATTGACGGAGTTCCGATTGGTGGCTTCCCTCCAAATTTCCCCTTCATTTTTTCCCTCTCTTTTCAAATCTTTGCTAAACTTATTTGCCTGTTGCTTCGTTTTAGTCGTGCTTAATATGTGTAGCAAACCCGTCTCCGAAATGATACGAACTAAGGACGCATGACCCCGAAACCTTTAGCACAATTAACCCGTCTATAATCAGAAAAGACCCGAACTAAGGACGCATGACCCAAGACCTTTAGCACAATTAACCCGTCTAGAATCAGAATTGACCCGAATTAAGGATGCATGATCCAAAACCTCTTAACACCAAACCAGTCGAATTAAGGACACGTGACCCAAAACCTTTAGCACGAATCAGTTGAACTAAGGAAGCATAACCCGAAACCTTTAGCACAAGCCAGTTGAACTAAGGACACATTCCATTCACTCTGTGGATGAATGACTGACTCATGGGGAGTGTCGACTCCCGAGTCACGATAGTACCATAATAATTTCCGTCAATTTATATTTCCAACGAGTTCATTAAGACTTGATAAACAGGTCCTTCGGTTTTTAAGTCGAAAAAAATCATGGGGGCTACTCCAATCAAATCTGAGGTGATACTTTCTGGTTGCTAAAGCAGAACCTGTTCTGTACATTGTACAAAGTATGATCAGGTCAGTCAAGTTGTTTTGTCCAATCAAAGGGTTCCCATTCCTTTGCAAACTCAGCAACTGCTTGCTTCTGAGCCTCCATGGTTTCATACCTCCGACGACGATACATATCTTCATCTTGTGATTTAAGCATGCCCCTGATAACATTCAGGCCGAAGCTCTCGAACCGTGATTCATCCTCGATTACATGCACAAAGCCCTTTTTAAGGCCAAACTCGACATGAACATAAGGGAAGTCCTTGGGAATTGAGGCACGCAGTCCCTTCTGGCTCGTGTCAATTAGTTTCTTAGCGTCGTGCTGGCTCCATTCGGACTCTGCCTCATCAATTGCCTGGAACATTGTGAAAGTAGATTGTGAGAAGACGAACAAAATTGAGTTGACAATTGACATCCAAGAAACATATTGTCAGACTAGAGCTCTATAAAACTCGAAATTGATGGACGGCAAGTCTTTCATGCCCAGCCAAGTACTCCCAAGACACATCAATAAGTGGGTACGGATGGTTAAGGTCTATGAATCAAGTATTTAGTAAATTAGTAATAACAAGAAACGGACCTTTTTGAAATACAGAGGTCCATCTTTAGCAATATCCTCTGGCAGAGGAATGCATTCAATCAAACAATGACGCCGTTGTTGGGACAACTTGATCACTGTTTCCAAAAAGATCACCTCTTTGCCTTGCTTCGCAAACATCATAATAAGACATTTCTTGAAGTTGCGAAATTCTTCCCATACATTATCATCTACCATCCGAGTGGCTGATTCATGCTGTTGAGATAAACATGAAGATGAAGTCAGAATGATAGGACAATATATAGAAATAAGAAATATGGACACAATGGATACACTGCGAATAAATTAATAAAAACTCTTTAGTCTATAGCGAGCTCTTCACATATGAAGGTAACAGAAACACCAGTAACTCTTATCATACAGTACCCAAATTCTCAAAGTGCAACAGACCACGGGATGGCCAGCGTCCAAAGAGCAATCATGTAAGAAAGATCTAACATCAGAAGGTAAAACAGACAGGTACCTGCAGTGTTACTATGCAGCAATGGCCAGGGGCAACTGGGGTGAATTGTGGTAGCATTAAGTATGTGAAATTCGCTATAGCTACAACAAGGTGTTTAGGTCTCTTTGGGTTCTCAAAACAGAAAATGCATCGCTCCTGCTGGGTAATGATACGGTTCCCTGTGGTTTTCCCAGCCTCTGATCTATTCCCACGGTCAACACCTTTTCTCCTGCTCTTTTTGCTTGGTGCTCCATCATACTCATATTCATCATCAGCTCGTGTCAACATGTTATATTGCTTATTCTTCATTATATTTTGAGCCAAATGGATGTCACTGTCATCTTCCTTACCCTTCTGCTGCAGCCTTTTGTCTTGTGCAGCATATCTGAAAAATTAAACAGTACTTGCAGTCACAATGAAAATCATTGCCAAGGAAAGGGAGGAGGCTCCTAACAAGCATGTCAGCCTGTTGAAGAATAAATGGCGTGACTTTTTCAGTTAGCAATGATCACAATCCCAGAAAGGCCTTCAAATGCCACATTCTATGCCTTAAAATTTGAATGCTAACTGAGTAAAAAACCAGAGAGAGCGAGAGTAAAAAAGACTGCAAAAGTACCTGCTTGCACTGATGTCGTTTCTAATCTTTGTTATTTTCTCCCCAGAGCTTTGGTCAACTTTAAGTTTTTCAGCTTCTTTCTGGAGAAGGAAAAGAATACTTCAGTCAGCAAAACACATTTCGGCTGAACTCTATATAAATAGAATGACATTAAAGGCAACAATGCACTTCATGTCTATGCTCAGATTCCTTAAACTTTTGCATATGTCAGGCACATTTAATCATGCTCCCTGGAGCATGATGAGCACAGCGCTCCACAGTACAGATAACTAGAATAGCAAATTACTGCATCATATGAATTTATATTAGAGGCAGTGAGCATCGTGCTCTAATCAACAGTCCTTGGACCACTACATCAGCACCGTAGTCTGTATATGGTGTGCTTCTGTTACCTTGACATTGTATGACAAATGCGAAGAGTCCCAAGGTCTTTGGCAAGTATCAAAATATTAAAGGTTAAGCAGAATACTAAAAGCTCACATCAGGTAGTTGTAAGGGTATGTTGTAAAGGGTCAGGTAAACTAAAACAGTATCCACTTAATATTCTCTACACTGATAGGCTTGACAGACCAATTACATCCACACAAAATTAGAAGGCTCAACAAGAATACTCCCTGTCCCCCCTCCTACTGCCATCGAGAATCTACACCTTCAGTTAGTTCCGATGCAACATTTATTATTTAGACATAACTGAAAGTTACATAGCCCTCCATTCTACCTTATCTCGTCATATTGATCGCAAAGGTCATGTGCTTACCGCTTATGACTAGCACCCCACGTCATTATTGTTTTCATCTTACCTAGGGATTTTGTTACAACTTTTCCAAGGGAAAAGGGGGTTTGGTGGCAGATGCTGGTTGAAAAGATTGAAAAGTCAAAGAAAAGAAATATCAAACAAATCTCACCAAAAGTCTATCAGCCTCATCATGCTTGCCTTTCAGTCTCAGTTGCATAGCCTTGGCTGCAAGCTGATTGGCGCTCAAAGGTGGTTTCTTCTCAGTGAATTCCTGTATTGCTGAGCTGCATTCCGCCTCCTGAGTTCCTTCACATTTAGCAGCCTCTTGCGCGCTTTGCTCTGACATGACTTCATTCATGAAACTCCCGTCATTAGCAAACTTATTTATACTGGAAATTGCACTGGAGATAAGTGCAGCATCCTTGTTGTGCAAATTTGGACCCTTTCTTTTTCCCCAAGATAACGAATCACGAGCTCGTGGTGCCCTCATTTCAGGATGGCGTACAGAAACATCCTTCAGATATCCACGTTCAGTGACCTGCAGGATAAAATTCATCAGGTGTGCCGGATTAAGAGGCATTAACTGATCTCTGGCTCTATGCAAACCTCATACAGACTCAGAGGGCTTATTCATTGAGCTGATGGATAATAATACCACGCAGATCTATTAAAGATACTTTGGTTTGGTGTCAGGTCCTTAGTTGTACTTTTGCCAGAGGAAGAAACACTTGACATGAAAATACTCATGGGGAAAAAATATAGCTGCAGAACTCTAGATATCCTAGAAAGACAGACGGTTTGCAGTAAAAAAACACAGTCATATTCTAAGAAACAGCAAGCACGACAATTAGCATCACAAGGTTTATATAGGGACATAACAATTGAAGCAGGCAAATATTGAGATGGTTAGATCACAAGATTATGACCTTCACACGTAATTGGAGGGGGGAACCCAATATCAGAGGAACTGAAACTGAAAAAGGTGTTCAGCAGCCAGAGACACACATCATAAAAACAAACAAATAGATGGCAGGTAAATCAGTAACCATCACCAAAACAATAACATCACCTTGTCGGTATGCTTTTCATTTTGATTTGTTGAATCAGAATTAGTTTTATCATTTCCTCCAGCCTTCCGAGAATTTATGGCGTGCAGATGAGCACGAGGAGCAGCTGCACTACGAGATGCAACGGACACTGCAAGATAGCCAAGATCACCCCACCTTTCTTGAACAACCTGAATATAACCAACAGAATCTTACGTCATGAAGAGGAGAACTTAGCAAGTCAGACAAATGTAAATCGAACCATATTATTCACTACCAACAGCTGTTGAAGAATATTAAAGCCGAACATACTTCTTTGAGATCCCGCCCTTCACGTGCTGCCTGTTCCTTTGCACGCTTCAAAGCTTTCAATCTCCAGCTTGCTCCACCATCACCAACTAAAGAAGATGACAAAAGTTCAATGTGACCAGGCTTTGTTTCTTCTGCATCTTCAGGGTGTCCACTTCCATTATTACTCCAATAAGGATTCATTTCTTTAGGATTCACCTTTGGAGGCTGAGAAAAAAAAAAAAAAAAAAAAAGTTAATACAACAACAACATTATCCCAGTGCCTCAAAGGCTCCCGCCATAAGGCAGTAAGGGGAGTCTACGAACCACATAAAACTCAGCCACCTTAAACATCAGAGCATACCACTACAACAAACTCCAAAACTACACCCCAAGAAAACATTCGAGTTCTCAATCGCAGGAAATTCCCTACTCAATTACGATTGGGTTAATTAGAGAAACTCACAGGGATAGCCTCCTTACGCATTTGATCATTGATTCAACACTCAAGCAAACAAGTTTAAAGTTGGAACCAGCTAAATGTTAATCATAACCTAAATGTTGGGTATTCCGTGTCATCATAAGTCACAGAGACACGACACAAACTCAAGGTAGTTTTGATTCAGCAACCTAAATCAAATATCTTTAATACTCTTCCATACAGTAGGTACTCATTTGTAGAATTAATTCACCTATAATTATTTTCAGGATTTAGACTTTAACTCACCTCTTCCTTCGGAGGCTCTACCGCCTTCTCCTGATCAGTAGTCTTCTTAGGCCTGTCAGCGGGTCTAAGCATCCAATCTAACCCCATTTCTTTCCTCACGATATCAATATTATTCCCTGAGACTGGACCTCCTTCCCCATCTATTTCCAACAAAAAGCAACAATATAAGTTAACCACATTACACTACACCTAACATCCAAAACACAAAGAAACTGAAAAAATAGCAAACCGAGTGGCGACATAACGGAATCATCATCTTTTTGAACTTTCTCTCTACTCTTACCCTTCCCTTTCCGTTTTTCTCTACGATCATCTTCATCACTATCAGATGAAGAATAATCATCATCAGAATACTCCTTTCTGCTCCTTTTCGACTTCTTCTTCTTCCCCCTCTCATCTCGACTTTTACCCTTCTTCTGCTTCCTCCTACGCCTCTTGTCATCGTCTCCAGAACTACCATCCTCCCCCGAAGATGACCCCGAGTTCTCATCCGAAGAATACCACTTCTTCTTCCTCGACTTCTTTTTAATCCTATCTAACCCTTCATCCCCAGAACTACCATATTTCGCACTCTTCTTCTCCCTCGACTTCGATTTTACGCTACTTTCTTTCTCATTACCACCCAATTCCCCACCTTTTCCCTGTTCAAATCATCAATGCAAACTTCAATTACATACACAACAACAACAACTCCACCACACACAGGAATGTATATAACTTCAAGCATACGTTTAATTAAACAAGTAGAAAATTACCGAATCGATACGATCACGCGAAATAATCTTAATTCCAGATAACATTGCAACTTCACCTTCACAATTGAGTAGAAAATCAAACAATTAATCCCCAAATTGAACCTAAAAATCCAATAAAGAGGGAAAATTGAAGAAAGATGTACCTGAATTAGGGTTCAATCGAATCAGGGAGCTGAAATTTGGCGCGAACTAGGATTTCCGAAGTAATTCAAACCCTAATTTTAATTCCCCTCTTTTCGCCCTGAAAATACCGTCCTCCGATTATATGGGGCGCAGAGTGATCGTAGTCGCCGGATATTTAGGGTGCGGCGGCGGCGGTGTGGTCGCCGGAAATTTGAGATTGAGGGAGTCTGGGTAATGATTCAGCGGTGGCTTTGGCAGTGGCGGTTAGCTGAGCAAAAGAGGGGAATTTTATATTTTTGAATGACGGCTAAAAATAAGGAATATAAAAGAAATTAAAAATTAAGAATCCTTTGCATATTCAAATAATCGGAAAAAATGGAAGGAGTAAAAGAGGAAGGAAAAATGGAGAGTAAACCAAAATGATATACGGAGTACCACTCTTTGAAAAAACCAAATCATTAGGCATCCCGTCGAATGGGATTTAAGAGCATAGTTTACAATTTCGAGTGGAAAACTTTGTCGGAGTAAGTCAATATTCAAGATTTTTTTTTTCTTTTTTTTTCTTATTCTTCTTCTACTTTGTAACAACATACGCTAACTAAGAGTAATCGATAGACAGAATGGCTTCGCAAGTTTAGTGGTGTCGCTACCTATACAATTAGAAATTGAACGTTAACTCAGCCCAAGTCCTCACAAAACGGCTATCGATCGATCATCACTACGGTTATATAAGTTGAGGCTGAACCCTTGCCCTCCAACTTAAGTTGAGCTATAACATCCTCCCTTACGGTCATGCCTAGTAATCACCACATTAACCCAAAGTGAAACTCCGTAACAAGAACTACCCGTTTATCACCACAACACAAGTTCCACAACCATTCCCCTCGACTTTACGAGTCGAATATGATTACTTTCAGATGAACACCCAACGTCTAAGTTGTTATCTCGTATTAGGTTGACAAAAAAAATTAATTATCCAAAGCCCAAGCCCAAGTATGAAATATGAAAAGTTGGGGCAAACCCAAACCCATGTGTAATAATGTTTACAACTTTACATATATAATCGGATCATCTTCTTTACCACATTGTTGTAGACAATAATATTACAGCAATCCTCCTCTCTGTTAAACTGTCCAAAAAAAACCAACACAAATCAATTAACTTAGGGTTCCTCGTACCTAATCATGGCGGCCGGTGAAACATCTTCTGCGCCGGCGGCGGCGAAACTCGGCGGCACGATGAGTGAACAAGACGTTTCCACAATCTTACAAAGATACCCACCAGACACGGTCCTAGTACTGCTCCACGAATTGGCTAATATTACAGCAACCGGAACCGGGACCGATATCGACTGGACCGCTGTTGCGAACAAGACGAATGCGAAAGTGTTTAATCCCAAAGAGCCTGATGCGACACCACTACGAGCAAGTGAACTGAAGCGGCTTTGGCGACACTTGGCGTATCGTGAACCGTTGATCAAAGGTGGTGGTGATGAGGAGGAGGGTGATAGTGATTTGGAGTTTGAAGTTGAAGCTTCTCCGAGTGTGAATGTTGATGCTCCGATTTTTAAAGAAGCTGTTAATTGTGTTCATAAGCTTGCTTTTGGCACTTTACCTGCTAATGAGTCCAATAACGTCAATAAGAAGTCCAAGGAAAAAATTGTACATAAGTAGTTGTCTAGAAAAGTCTAATTCCTTGACATTCGTCTATTATTACATTCCTTTAGATTCGAAATGTGTTTGTGTAATTTTGTTTAACATTCGATTCAGTTTGAAATCGAGTGTCTTGTATGATTGTATCACTTAATATTGGGACTTTTTTTTTTTAATTGAAGTTGGCCTAGTGGTAGAAAATCGATTTGCTTAAATACATAGCTCGGGCGTGGCACGGGCATGCAAACTAGTATACTTTTTTTTTCCTTTTTTGGTACAAAGGAGGAGATAATACTGCGGGGGTGAGGGATATGAGGATTCGAACCCGAGACAGCCCTCGGGCAGGTTGTGCTTCTAACCACTAGGCCAACTTTGATCCTCATACTTTGATTCTTTTATATTCACCTTGTTCCTCTAAAATCTTCAACCAACTCCAATGCTAGCCCATAGTCCTCTCACTTTTCACGATCATCATCTCTCGTGTTTTTAAAATCATTTTTATTCAAATTTCATTTTTTCAAAAAAATTACGGGTAGTTTGGATTGAGGGAATAGGAGCAGGGATGAGATTATTATTCCCAATTAGCCATATTCCCATGTTTGGAAAATGGGATAAAGAGATGGGAATTGGGTAAAAGGGAGTTCTTATCCCTCCAACCTAATACCTAGGGGGGCAGGTATTAGACTTGGGAATTCATTTAACAAGTTAAAATACTTAATTGCCCCCCAAACAAATTATATAAGAAATTATTATTATTTAGATAGGGATATATTAGTAAAATTGATACATACCCCATTTATCATCCCACCTATTCCCAAGCTAATCTAAACAAGGGAATTGTATAATCTCTCTAAATTCCCTACCACCAATTCCCACCTCTTATCCCACCATCTAATCCCTCAATTCTCATACCACAATCCAAACGACCCCTTAGAAAAAATAAAATAAATGAATTACTTTTGTAAAGAAACCAATACTTCTTCCGATTCAAAGAGATTGTTCTCTCTCTATTTGCAATTTTGAGGTGCTATGTTGAGAGCTACTTTTATATCAAATGAATCATTCACTTATTGTAAAAATTGGTACATATTTTATTCTGCAATGTAGTCTACCAACTCCATTTGATTTTACGACAAATGGACCTTCCATTTAATCTACAAGTAGACGAATAATCTTTAACATGACAACTGAAAACTATCAAAAGAAAGAGGAAAATCTCTTTGAATCGAAGGGAGTATTAAGTTGCCACCCATTAATGTATGAATATTCCACATACATTAAGTGTATGTGCAGTGGCGGATCCAGGAAAAATTCTTCTCGGTGTCCCAACAATATTTTTCGGTGTCCCTCCCTTCTTTTGTAGGACTTTTTCATAATTTTTAGTACAAAAAATTGTATTTCCGAAAAATTTTCCGGTGTCCCAGGACCCCCCATCCCTTCTTCACAGATCCGCCAATGTGTATGTGTAGAATCCTTATTGTTATACCGAAAAAAAAAATTAATGTGATTAGTAGCTAATAATTGATTGAATGATCCATTTTCTTTTGTTATGACTTTTCTCGCGCATGACCGCTGGTTAGCGAATGAATACCCATGTAGTCGTTTCCACAACATATAACAAAGGTACCCAGGTCATCTACTAAACGTGGGTACGTAGCTTTATAACAAAAATAAATCATAAGGGAAATATGGTAAGATCGGTGCCTAAAATCAATGGGGCAGCAGCGGGGACAAGACATAGTATCATCCAGTCAAAGTCGTTGGAAAAGAAGTCAGTGTAAAAAATGCACCAACGGGGTACTACTATTACGTTAGAGTCGAGGTAGACAATCACTTGCTTGCCGGTGAAGAAACTCTGATCAACGATATCTTGTAGATGAAGGAAGGCAACATGGCGTCAATCAGCGACATTTTTACAGTGGGGTAATATCGTAATAGTACAAGTTTCAAACATAGGGGCACCATGTGCCGGTTGGGGTAAAGTTCGGGGGCACCGCAATGTACAAATTTCAAACATAGGAGCACCAGGGAGATTTTGACATAGTTCGAGGGCACCACGTGAATTTGCCGATATTTTTTCAATTCTTGATGGCATATACTATGTATTCGGTGATGTAATGTTGCTACATGGCTCAACCACACTCACATAACGGCTTGTTATCAATAGAAAGAATCATGTCCAAAATGTTGGATGATATATTTTTACCATGCTAATTAATATACAAAAAAAAAAAAAAAAAAATATTTTCGGACCGCCCATTTCCTTTCTCTCCTCTGTTGGTTTCCCAACTTTAGTATTACCCACCCGACCACCTCCAATTCCCCAACACTCCCTCCAAAGTCCAAATCTCCAATATCTTGTCTTGGACTCTTGGGTTGAATAGATTTTGGTCTGGACCAAACGATAGATATGTTAGACGCTTCAGTTGAAGTTTGGTCCAGAATTTGATCCATCAAATAAACACCACAACTTTTTAGTTCGGTTCCCCCAAATGAAATGATTTGTGTTAGGTCTTCGCTCCACAACATTTGGCCAATGATATTACCATAGCACATTTGAAATGCTCCACGCCCCTATGTCTCAAGCAGTCAAGCGCATATACTACACGCACACGTGCGGTACACACGAATAAGACATAGGGACGAGTTGTTCAAATATGCTCTGACATTAGTGTTGCCCCAAAATTTAGGGTTAGTCTCCTATTCGATTCGATTCCAAACCGATGATTAGACCCGTCCCTTGAAATGAACAACATATTTGCTTGACAAAGTAGATAAAACCGACTTTAATGAACGACAGTAGACTACCCGACTATTTCATCTTACCAACAAAATTTAATCTCACCAATAATATTGGTTCTTCCACACACCATTTTTATTCCCGCCGTCTTCATTTCTTTATTAGTATTAATTTTGAAAAATTGAAATAAAACAACAAGGTAAGTGTTGCCCTTTTCCTCTTTGACCTCCTACATTGGCAACCGGGGCCGGCCGGCTGAGGAGGGTGAGGCGCCTCCCACGCCAACATAATATTACTCGACCATTTCATTTACCATTGCTCCGTAATCTATACATCACCGTAAAAAATATGTCGAAAAGTAACGTTATACTCGATCTCACCCGGACCGAGTTGGAAGACTATTGTCTATTAACTCTCAGGACTTTTAAGAGTTGTCCAGTGTCCACTCGACCATTTCATCCGAATAACAAAATTGTTTCGCAGATCACATTTTTCGCCACACTTTGTTTCTTTAAAAAAAAAAAAAGAAAAAAAGAAAAAAAATAAAATTAAAGTTAGCGATGCCCATTTCCTCCTACATCGGCAGCCGGTGCCGGGGAGGGTGGGCCCGCTCATTCCTCCCAACAACCACTGCAACCGCCACCGCAAACTCTCCGACCAAAACAAAACTCCCTCGTAAACCTCGAAAGCGGGTCCTACTTATAAACTTCATATGGGCCCACTACTTCACCATCGGCCTCTCCTTCTCTCTCCTCCTCTTCCTCGCCGCAGTCTTCCGCTTCACGCCACTCTTCTCCTCCGCCACCTCCGCCGCCCGCCTGACCCGGTCCTCAACCCGACCCAGGAAGCCCACCACCCGAAAATTCAACTCCGCCGCCGCCGGCGTGTCAGCTGTTGATATCACCACCAAGGATCTGTACGATAAGATAGAATTCTCCGACGTGGACGGCGGCGCGTGGAAGCAAGGGTGGAGCGTGAGTTATAAGGGGAATGAGTGGGACCATGAGAAGTTGAAGATCTTTGTTGTTCCACATTCTCATAATGATCCTGGTTGGAAGCTTACTGTTGAAGAATACTATGATCGTCAGTCTCGTCATATTCTTGACACTATTGTTGAATCTCTCTCCAAGGTTTGAGCTTTTTTACGAAACCCGAATCATTTTGCGAATAAGGCTTGGTTGTTGTTGATGAATTTGATTGGAATTTTATGTTTGATCATGAGAATTTTGAGCTGGAATTGTTTAATTTGTTTTTGTATGTAAGTTTATATGTTTGGGAGGTTTTGTGGGGTTTAATTCTGAGGAATTTCATGTTGATTTGTGTTGGATTTGGTCAATAATGATGAATTTGAGTGGAATTATTAGATGGCGTTATTGATCACTTTCAAGTTTCGATTTTTCGTGTGATGATCGGGGGGAGGGGTTAGGTTTGAGGTGTTACATGCTGATTTTGGCTGGGGTTTAGCTGGTTCTGAGAAATATAGCTGCATTCTTGTGTCGAGGACGAGGTAGTTCATTCATGCTGTTTTTGTTGGTTTTACTCTTCTGAGGAGAACTGCTGCTTTTCGTGATGGATCGACGTTGATGGGATTCTAAGTGCAAGGTTCAATTTGTATGGTTTAATTTTTAGAGATCATTTTGGAGAAATTGTGATGTTGATTTTGGTGCGTGCATATCATTTATAGTGAAGTAAGTGGAACATGAGTTACATTTTGATGCCATGGTTGCGTCTTTGAGGGGTCGTGGTGGACCTGGTGGTAATGCTGTTGGTTTTCGGTTTTGCACATTAGTGGCTTGAGCTACTTTGCTGCTATTGTTGAATCATTACTTCAAGGTTAGATGATTGTGCTTATTGTTTGTCATCGAGAGGAGGATATTGATTTAGTAAAATACAGTCACATTCTTGAGGTCATGGTTGGAATCTCAGTCCATGGTTCCATTTGATCGTTTTGATTCGACTTGTTATAGGCAACAAGGGTGATTAGACTTCCAGGATTGAAGTTCGAAATTGGAGGGTGATCTTGACAGTACCCCAACCAATAGATGTGGACAAATCATATTCTTGGGTCATTTGTAGCCAGTTCTTTGTTTAGCAGTCATCTTGACAGTAACCCAACGAATAAACTAGGGTGATTTGTAATCAGTTCTTTGTTTAGCAGTCGGATTTTTGACTCAGAAAAGGCATTAGATTTGCTGGGAACAGGAATGAAGAGTGTTTTATGAAAGGATGAACCCTGAAGGTGCCTACAAGAGCCCAACGGATTACAGCAATTGGCTATATGCTATTGATGATAGTATAACTGGCTTGTCTCCAGCTGTTATTGTGGATTTTCTTCAGCCCAGTGTGTTAACGTTATGAATTCTAAGTTTCATACGTTATGCCACTGTCTTTCTCAGTCATTATTTGTGTTTAGTAGTGAAGGCATTGAGCATTTTGATGTTGAGCTTTGGTGGGTTTTGCCTTTTATAGAACTAAATGTACATATACAACCACAACAATATTACCCTAGTGGTTGTTTGTACGCAACCATAACTAAAGTGAGCTTTGGTGGGTTTATCTAGTTCTGAGAGATTGAGCTGCATGTTGAGGTAGTTCATGCTGTTTTTGGTGGTCTTACTCTTTTGAGGAGAAATGCTGATTTTCGTGATGGATCGACGTTGATGGGATTCTACCTGCAAGGTTCAATTTGTATGCTTTAATTTTTAGTGATTATTTTGAAGAAACTGTGATGTTCAATTTTTTTTTTTTGGGGTGCGTGCATATCATTTATAATATTTGGAACATGAGTTACATTTTGATGTCATGGTTGCATCTTTGAGGCTAGTGGTGGTAATACAGTTAGTTTTCGGTTTTGCACATTAGTGGTTGAGCTACTTTGCTGCTATTGTTGAATCACTACTCCAAGGTTAGATGATTGTTGCTTATTGTTTGTCATCATGCGGAGGATATTGTTTTTGTAAAATAAAGCTACAAGTTGAGGTCATGGTTGAATCTCATTCCATGGTTCCACTTTGATCTTTTCGATGCAACTGTTTCAACTTGTTATAGGCAACAAGGGTGTTTAGACTTCCAGGATAAAAGTTTGAATTTTGAGGGTGATCCTGACAGTACCCCAACCAATAGAGGTGGACAAATGTTGTGCTAGGGTCATTTATTTGTAACCAGTTCTTTTTTTTAAGCTGTTGGATTTTAGACTCAGCAAATGCATTAGAATAGCTAAGAACTGGAATAAAGAGTGAACAATGAGATACTAAACCCTGGAAAAGCCTATAAGAGTTCAACCATTGCAGTCATTGGTTACTTGCTTGTGATGTCAGTATAACTGGCTTGTCTCCAGCTGTTGTCGTTGATTTGCTACAGCTCAGTGTGTTAACATTAGGAATGCTACGCGTCATACAATATGCCACTGTCTTTCTCAGTCATTGTTTTTGCTTGGTGGTGGGGGCATTGAGCATATTGATGTTGAGTTTGGTGGTTTTGCCTTCAATATCATCAATTGTACATATACAACAACCACAACAACATTATGTTCAGAAAAAATTAGAGACGCCGTACTGAAAATACTGTTGAGACTTGAATTGATCAGATGCTAATTCACAATGTAAGAACAGCAAACGGTTTAAAGCCATTCTATGACACAATTTTTAATTGGAGCTATATGAGTAGAAAATTGAGCAGAAAATTGAGATGCTTTGTCGATACCGTTGTTGAGATTTTCAGTGTGATTGGAGTCTATTGATCTATTTTGGGGTGGAGTTGGGGCTGGAAGTTCGTGCTTGAAAGCTCAAGTTTGTTGAAGTGTGTCATTTTACCTCGACTACTTTAGCATAATTGGAGGTGCATTGTTTAGTCCCTTGAATTTTTTTAATGAGGTTTAATATTATTTCTGTACTAGGTGAAGATGTGTTTGATAATTATCTAGTAGGAGCAGCATTTGTTGGTTAAGTTGTGTTCTTGTATTTATAATCCTCCTCCCTTCTGTTGTTGTGCAGTTGTCATGGGCCCGAGGGAGGGTCTAAAAGTTAGTTATATTGGCTAATGTGTCTGGGTTTTGGTTATATTCTGTTTGTCTAAAATTTAGTGGATGATAAATGAGACTGAGCAAAGCATAATAAAAGTCTGATCATTGCTAGTAGTTGCTCAGTTGGTTGCCACAGAAATCTGAATACTGTGTTTTATGACACTAAAAGCAGCCTAATCTGGTAGCAAAGCATAATTTATCTATTGATTTCTCCTAGTTTCTTTTTTTTGGGTGTGTGTGTGTATAAATAGTTTTTGATTCTTATTGTTCTTTGACATCTTGTATTGTAGGATTCTCGCCGCAAATTTATCTGGGAGGAGATGTCTTACTTGGAAAGGTGGTGGAGGGATTCTTCAGAGGGTAAAAGAGAAGCTTTTAAAAATCTAGTGCAAAATGGGCAGTTAGAAATTGTTGGAGGCGGATGGGTTATGAATGATGAGGTAATATTGTCATCCTTCACCTTTTTCACCCTGTATTGGTTTGTTCTTATAGATTCTTAGTGAAACGATTTGTGACATTGGTAAGCTGTTTCCATCCCACTTAATGAAATATTTTGTGGGCACTGGGAAGGTATTAGTTTAAGTCTGTTACTAAACTGACCTCTGTTTTCCTTGTTTATGCAGGCAAATGCACATTATTATGCCATTATCGAGCAGGTGAGGGAATTTCTGCACAACTTTTTTTCTCTCCACTGTGAACTTTCTAAAATTAGCCTCTTCCTCTTTTATCAGTAAATTTAGGTTTGTCTGTGGTACTAACAGGGATTAGCTTCAGATTGTATCTTTCTGTTATTCAAGCTGTGTAGATTAGTTGCCCAGACTCCTTGATATGCTTATTCTCCGCAGAGACTATAACAACAATGTAAAATTGATATGTAAATGTCAACCACTGAACACATGATGAACTTTCTGTTCCCTGTTGTCACTCTGAATATTCCTTTGAATGTCCTAAGTGTAGTCATGTTTGATATTGTTGTTTACGTTGTATTCAAACAAATGTTGTATGTTGTGGGGAGTTGCGGGTTGCCTCTTCTTTTATTTTGTATTGTGCTTGAGGATAGTTGTATTATATAGCATACAGTCAAACAATATTGATCTTGATGTTTTCTGGATTTATCTCTGGACCTAGATTACGTGTTGCAAAAGACTTGATGGAATTTTAATATGTTAAGAGTTTACTATGACAACTTGTTAATGTGATCTATCAATAGAGATGATGGGTTTAGTCGTTTGCTAGAAATCTAAACTTGTTTACCTGGGAGACCATCAGTTCAACTATATTTGTTGGTCCAACAGGATATATGATTAGGTCTGATTGTGTATTTCCAATTGATGAAGTCAATTAGTTACCACGGTTGAATTTAACCATGTTCTGGCAATCAAATATAGTCCTACATAATCAGGTCCATTTGCTAGTCATACACCTGCTGAGCCGACAAATAGAGTACTATTCTGGTTCCTCCTGTAGTCTTTAGTAGTTCAACCATTTTTGTGGTCTCAATAGCGTATATGACTAGGATTGGTTGTCTGATTCCCATTGAGGAGGTCGTTTATATGAATATAGTTCATGATTCACTTGAACCTGTCTTGATTCTTATTTCATGCACCAGATTACGGAGGGCAATATGTGGCTGAATGAAACAGTTGGAGTGGTTCCTAGAAATGCTTGGGCAATCGATCCATTTGGATACTCTCC
>JBBYHQ010000017.1:5758999-5781460 GCA_038382645.1 Spergularia azorica
TAGTTTGCTATATTTTGGGGGAAATTTTGCTGTTTGGTGATCCGAATTTGTCTCATTTTGCTAATATTGGATTTTTTGCTGTCTGTCCTGTTTTTCTTTTTTTTCTTTTTTTTTTTTTTGAAAAAAGGAAAAAAAATTTGGGATGTTCTTGTTGGGCTTGATTGATTGAATTTGATTTCTGGGAAAAAACAGTAATCTTTGTATTGTTGTATTGAAATTCTACTTGCAAAGATTATCCACTTCAAAAATCACAAAGAAGAAGTGTGTAGCAAAAGATTTGCATTTTCCCTGAGTTGGGGATATGTTGCTGAGAAAATTTACCTAGGGTTCTTGCTGATAAATTGGTTGATGGTAGAAAATTGTGGGTTTTTGCAGTAAATTTGGGTTTCAGAGAAAGATATTCTGGGATTTGGGTGACCAAGAAAATTTGGTGCTTACAAAATTGCATTTTTTGGGAGGTGGGTTTGAAGGAGGGGAAATTGGGGAGGTTGTATCCTTTGCAGAATTGGCATGTTTGTATGAAATGCATGCCTGCATTTTGCTGTAAGGGAGCAATCTGATCAAAGAAATGGCTTCATCCCCGGATTCGCAATCGCAATCGCAACCTGATAGCAGTATTAATCCTAACCTAACAGATGCTGTTCCTTCATTACTCCCTCCCATTACATCACCACCAGCACCTACTACATCTAGCCCCCCTCCTCTGGCTGATTCGCCCCCTCCAAAGCCATCAGCTCCACCACCAACCCCCTCTTCACCGCCACCTTCGAAAGCAGAAGCACCACCACCCTCAACACCTGTGTCACCCCCACCATCACCTCCTGCTGCTACCCCTCCGACTCCAGCTGCTGTTGCATCCCCTCCACCAGCTTCTTCCCCGCCACCTCCTGCTGCTGATGCACCCACTCAAACTTCTCCGGTAGTTGTCCCTTCCTCGCCTCCCCCAAGCTCCCCAACTCCCTCTCCCCCAGTCTCCCCGGGCTCACCTCCAGCTTCCCCTGGATCACCTCCACTCTCCCCAGGCTCACCTCCAATCTCCCAGGGCTCACCTCCAGTCACCCCTGACTCACCCCCGGGTTCTGCTCTCCCTCCCTCTACACCTGCCTTTACGTCTCCTCCTCCAGTTGACCCTTCAGCTCCCCCCGTTCCACCGAGTTCTACAACCTCTCCTCCAGCTCCACCCACTGGTTCTTCACCCTCTGTGTCATCACCAAAAACTCCATCAGATTCTGGCACTCCTAGCTCGCATGGTGCAGTAAATTCGACTCCTCTGGCAACTAGTCCTCCTGACAACAATGACCAAGCTGTTCGGATGGGAGTTGCTATTGGTGTTGTGGCAGCAGTAGTCATAATTGGGTTCATGATGGCCGTTTTGTTAGTCCAAAGACGGAAGAAAAAGCACAATCGATACAATTCAGTGTACATGCTGCCTTCGCCATATAACTCTTCACAGGCCTCAGGTATCACTTCTGTTTCTCTTAGATTCAGTTGTTTTCAATTTACATCTTGATTGAGTTTGAGTACAGAGTTGGTGACAATTAAGTATATGTGGATACTGTATTTTCTTTTCCTCCCACGACATGTTTCCTGGATTGTAGGCCTTAACTGGCAAATTTGATCATCTGGTTTTAGCTGGTAGGTTGCTCTAATTCGATCCCTTGACAAATTGGTGAATATCCAATTGATTATTCGGAGATAGTAGCCATTTATAATATTGAGATGGTGGATGTGGCTGAACGCTAGTTAACTTCGTTCACTATGGGAGAAAGTTGTGTTAAGGCAAAGTAGTGGTATATTGTATTGGTTTAAGTTGTTTCTCTTCTAGCAAGTGTCTGTGAGTGCCTTCATTGACTTGAAGGTCTGTTCTTTTATTATCTGGATCTTAAGCAGTCGAAAATGTTGAGTTGCCACGGACATTGTGTACAACAGTATCCTGACCTACCTGTAAAAGTTCCTGTAGAGATTATGGTAATAGTAAAAGGTTATTCTGATGTCAAGGTAGAAGCAGAACTTACCGCTCTTCCAGTCGTTTCTGTTCTTAAGACTAAACCCTCGTAATCTTTTCAGTCAAGTTAATACGTGTTCTACTCATGACTTTGTAATGAAGAATTGCTCTATTCTTTCTTTTTTGCCCATGGTAAGTTCAACATTGTCTAATTGTCTACTCCTGGTGATGGCGTGACCACACTTTTTCAGGTTCATCTTTTATGAAAGCAAATTCTACTGGTGGGGGCGACTATATGAGCTCACCACCGGACACTGGTGGATTAGGAAATTCTAAATCATGGTTTTCATATGAAGAATTGACGACAGCCACTAGTGGATTTGCTTCACAAAATATCTTGGGTGCTGGTGGTTTTGGTTGTGTGTATAAAGGCTTGCTGCAAGATGGCAGAGAGGTAGCCGTCAAGAAGTTGAAAGATAACAGTGGACAAGGGGATCGCGAGTTTAAAGCAGAGGTTGAAATTATCAGCCGTGTGCACCATCGGTATTTGGTTTCCCTTGTGGGTTATTGTATAACTGACTACCAGAGATTGCTTGTTTATGAGTTTGTATCGAATGGCACCCTTCATCACCATCTCCACTGTGAGTGTACTACTTTTCTTATCTGAAGATGTCTGTTTCATTTCATTTGACAGAAGTATAGAAAGCAGATATCTTGTTCAATTTTATACGGAAGGATATATTGATGATATGCTTACTTCTGGGCTTCTCGCCTTTTCAGCTTCTAGTAAACCGCCCATGGAATGGTCACTCAGAGTCAGGGTCGCGTGTGGTTCTGCTCGTGGAATCGCTTACCTACATGAAGATTGTAATTTCTTCTTATATACTCTCCATTTCCTTAATCCATTTTATTGCTTTTCCTATTCTCTTTAACTGCTTCATGATCGAACTCATTTTTCCTTGTCTTGCCCTCTTTCATGACCAGGCCATCCAAGAATCATTCATAGGGACATAAAATCTGCAAACATTCTCGTAGATAGCAACTTCGACGCTAAGGTATGCGTTTTCTTCTGTAGTGAGTTGGTAGCTGTCACACCTGAATGAATTTACATGATTCTATCGTCACTATTATTGCCCCCTTGTATAGGACATCAGATTTTTATTCCCGTATTTTCTTCAGTGATTGCTGTGGTTCTCAAATTTGATTGAAGCATCTTACAGCTAAAGTGCCAAAAGTATTGACATGAATTTTCTGCTACAATCAGGTAGCTGATTTTGGGCTTGCAAAATTGGCACAAGAGCTAGAATCAAATACTCACATTTCTACGCGTGTCATGGGAACATTTGGGTAGGGAATCCTTGCCTCAGCTTATTCAGATTTCCTTTACTAACTCCCTTGTAGATCATAATTGCTGTAACATCTTACCTTACCTATGAAGCTCTTACGCATAGAGTATTCCGCTAATTGCTAATTTGCTAGTATACATAGAGACGAATGATGCACTTAGCCACCCGTAATTCCAGGAACTTAACTCTTGTCTCATTTTCACGTGGTCTTTTTTGTAGTTACATGGCACCTGAGTATGCATCGAGTGGGAAATTGACTGAAAAGTCTGATGTTTTTTCATACGGAGTAGTGCTTTTAGAGATAATTACAGGGCGCAAGCCTGTTGATGAAACCCGGCCACTAGGAGATGAGAGCTTGGTTGAATGGGTAAGCTACAATTTACATTAACACAGCCCCCTCTCCGGCCTGACTCCTGAACATTCTAAATTTTCTGAAATACGACTGTTTCCAGGCTCGACCCTTGATGACCGAGGCACTGGACAAGGAAAATTTTGACGAGCTAGCAGACCCAAGATTACAAGGGAACTATGATAGAGGTGAGATGTTTCGACTGATTGAGGCAGCAGCAGCTTGTGTTCGACATTCAGCAGTAAAGAGGCCAAAAATGAGTCAGGTAAATATTCTCCTTTGAGGAGTTCATCGTCCCCCTATGCAAGAGTGGCTGCTCTTATTTAAATCCTCTTCATGAATCCTCAGGTGGTACGAGCATTGGACACAATGAGCGAACTATCAGATTTGTCAAACGGAATGAAGCCAGGGCAAAGTGGAATCTTTGATTCGAGGGAACAGTCTGCGCAAATCAGAATATTCCAGAGGATGGCATTCGGAAGCCAAGAGTTCAGTTCAGATTATCAAAACACTCAGGGTAGTTGGCCAAGTGGTCAAGTCGGAGGCAGGAGCGGACAGGTATAAATCACTAAACATGAGATTATATTGCTTCTGACACTGCATACTCTATCCGAGAGGGCATATTGAAGGCATGCCAACAATGCATAGACGCCCATCCCGTTATACTCAGAAACCTCTGATAAGCAACATGAAATGCCTCGTGGTTCCCTTACGGACTAACAGCCTTCATTTGCGCGATTTGGCACGCGTAATTACATATCATTTCATCGAGTAAAAGCCATGATTTTTGGTTATTGAAGGGTTTGCTTTCACTTGTATACTACGCTTCTCTGCCCTCTTCTTGTCTTTCTTTTTCTATAGTTGATTTTATTCTTGTGTTCATGTATAATGTAAAAATCATTGTAACAAATATGAAATATATAGTAGCTAAAGGTTTTGATACATGTTCACTGAAGAGTGAAGACACATTTCAACACAGCTTGTCTGGTACTACTAACTTCACAAAGCCCGAAAAAACGACCCGAATGTTCTTCCCTTAGCTCGTATCGAAGAGGAGCCAATTATCACTATATATAGGTTTGTGACCAACTGACCATCAATGATCGCCCCTATGTTGCGCTTACGACGTTTTAACGTAATATCTGATTCGAATCTCGCCGTTCACTATTGAGTTGTCAGTTACGACGTGTTAAAGTCATATCATACTTGAACTTCGCCATTGATTCCATATCCGATGTTCATTTTGCCAAAAGCATTGTGTTTTTTTCGAAAATCTATGTTCAAAACCATCATAAGTTGAGGTGACGACACTCATTATTTGAAACAAACCGACAGACTATTGTTACTATTCATCATTACCCACAATTTTTCCTCCTAATGTTGTGTCCCAACACAGTGATGAGGGTACCAAAACTGTCATTATAACGAGAAGAATCATTATACATTAGTACTATTCAATACATACGACCAAATCATGCTTATATAGGTTATTGTACATTAGTACCATTCACTATCATCCAAGAACGAGACATGTACTAGGTATAATCATATAAGAAAGGGTCTCGCCGCTCACGTCACTCTTTGACTTATTATACATATACTCCGTATTGAAGTTTTTCATCTGTCCTAGATCATAAGTGATAGTGTTCTAATAAAATTTCCACTTCGACAAATAATTCGAGGGTAACATTCAAAGGGAACGCACAACTTAACCTACACTTTCACCCGAACTACGAAAACGGTAATTACGCACCCTACTAGACATACACATACTAGTACATCGTTGGTTATTCCTTCACAAAGCTTCACTTGCACAATATTTTAGTCAACTCAAACCAAGACTAAACAAGTACTTAGTACTCCCTAGTACAGATTAGTAAGATCATCATCAAATAGTTGAATTCGAAGAGAGAGAATCAAAGAAAGGAAAAAATGGGGGAAGAAGATGAACAGCAAAAGTTGAAGAGAATAGCAGCATCTTCATATGATTATGATAACGATGCAAAGTGGGCTGATTATTGGTCCAATGTTCTCATCCCTCCTCATATGGCTTCTCGCTCTGATGTTGTTGATCACTTCAAGCGCAAGTTTTACCAGCGTTACATCGTAATCTTTCTTTTCCTTATTCAATTTTACCCCCTTTTTGTTTTTCCCCAATTTGGAATTGGTTAATTTTGTTCAATTTGATGGATTTACTTTGTAATTGTGTTGATTTATGTGAATTGATTGATGGGTGTTTTTTAATTTGTTGTTTTGTGGTGCAGTTTGATTGGATTTTGGGTATTTGAATGTGGTTGTTTGCAGTGAATTTGATGTTTTTGTTTGGTTGGAATTTTGGGAATTTTGGTGTTGTGAGTAGTGGGTTTGTGTTAGATTGGGTTTTGGTTGATGGGTAGTTGTAATTGTGAAGTTTTGATTTGTGGATTTGATTGAAACTTGTGTTCTTTGTGTAGTGGTGGGATTTAGTCTAATTTCGAGGTTATGAATCGTTGGTTGTGTCGCGGGTTCTGTTTTTCGTGCAAAGATTAGTTTCTAGAGCTGTTTTGGACTTCTATAGAATTGTTGTTTTATGCTTTTGCTTCATGAGGACGTTTGATTTTACCATTTATGTAATACGAGTAGAGGATACTGCGTGCAGCACAACCCCGATGCATTTTGTATTCCTAATGTTGGATTCTGAAGATGGATTTTCTGATTTGAAGTGTAACAAGTAGCTGTTATGTTTAGGCTCTGGTGAATTGTTTGTAGTAAACTAGAACTTTAATTTTAAGGTCTTGCTAGATTGAAATGATATTTGGATGTCAATTTAGAAGAGCTCTTGGTTGAGCTACCGTTCATGGGGGAGATCATGAGTGGCTTACATAAGAATTTGTCGAATAATTCTCAATCCCAAATAGGCTCAATGTCTCATTAGCCCATGAGCCGGAATGGGTGCAGTAGACTAGAAGGGACTTGGGTAGCTTCCTACTTTACTCTCAGTTTCCTACTTTACTCTCAGTATTAGCTTAGAGGTGATATGATTAATCTTGTGTTGGTTTTAGCGAAGCAAACATGAAAGACAAATAATTTAAGAAAGTTTAGATATGTTCTAAACTTGCTTGGTAAGATGTGATATTTTGAGTAAAACTTGTTAGGAATGTCCCAATGTGACTTCAGATAATGGATTGCCATGGAATTAATATGCTTCTCTTTTTCATTTTTACCTTTTTTCAACCCCCACCCTTTTCCCGTCATGCCAACCAAGTTGTATATTGGAGCTCTACGGAAAGTTGACAATCATTTTACCTTACTGGTCGTACATGGCTGTTTGTAATTCTTTCCCTGAGAACATTTACTCTGTTGTCATTCCATGATTCCGTCAATAATGCATTTATATTACCAAAACTGTTAGTGTATGGGAATGACTGAAAATACCAAATTTCTGGATTTTTTTCTTCTTCTTACGTGGTAATAACCCTGCTATGTTTGTGATTAATGGTGTAGATGATCAAAGGAAAGCACACCTTAGATTTTGTGAAGTTCTATTCCATCATCGTGAGTTTTACCAGAGTGGTTACGCCCTAATATAAAGAACAAGGGTGAATATGAATTTCTCATACGTGTGATTTAGCTCAGCCAACTAACTTTTATCCCTGTAAATCACGTGCTGCAGGTTCGTTTGACTTATATTGTGGTATAGTCTGTTGAGTTGATTAATATGACATTGAGCCGTTCCTTTTCTTTTTTTCCTGCTGGTGGGGAGGTTTGATAAGGGGATTGAGGGTGCCAAAAACCAGTTTAACCTTCTTTAGTTAGTCACATTTATGATCTAACATGTCGTAAATAATAATATAGAAATGCATAGAGCTAGACAAGCTCATCATAAAGCCACAACAATGTGGTTGGGGAGTTGCCTGTTGTTATCATGTGACGAGCTGATAACATGATAAAGTTGTGCTCGTAACTGACATTATCTGCAAAGGTAAACCCCCAAACAGGTAAAGTTCATGATAGTGCTGCTTCATTCTGTTACATTGATACACTCTCATGTCCCTTTTAGCCCATGAAACAGACATGTCACATCTCTGGTCTATGTGCTTCAATTTGACTCTTGACTAGAACATCTAATACAAAATGGCTAGCCCTATAGCCTCGAAGTGCACTGCTAGACCCGGGATTGTGGAGCACAACTACCATGAGTTATAATATCACTGTTTTTTTGGACCACCCAAGGGCATTGTTGCTGTTAAAGAAGGAAAATCTGATTATTGTTCTTACTGTTGAGTACTACATCCTTGATTAACATTAGAGTCACAATATTCGCCTACTATACGATTCTTTAATTGAATTTAGTACTAGTTATGATGGTGAAGTTTTGTCAGAACCACACAGGTAGGCGTAAGAAGTTCCATAACGGTATAACTTTAACAGTGTGAAAAGCAAGTGGTGGTCTTGTACTCCCTATTTCTGATTATGCTGAATTTATAAGACCAATGTGGTTTTTGACTTTTCAGTCGCATCACATGACCGGTAATTATTATGTTTTGCTGAAGTTTTACTCATGGAATAGACGGTCTTCTCTTAGCTTGTATTGAAGAGTCTTTTTTTTTCCCCCAGAACCCCCCACCCTAGGAATAGTCAAACCTGATGATGCATGGCTTAAAGTCTCTATCGCATTGTTGATTCAGAGGTGAGAATAAAGTAATGCTTGTATTGTTTGCATTTTAATGACTTTTGTTAATTATTCTTCAGCCTGTATGCACTGATGCAGTGTGTAATATAGTTACTGTATGCTTACTCTCTGAGTCTGTGTGATGAATCTATGTTGTGTCTGTTGCTCTGTATGTGTGTTGTTGCAGCTTTAACTGTTCTGGAAACCATTCAAATTTGGAATAATTTTGTCTCCCCACCTTTTATTCTTGTAATGCTTGTAGAATGAAAAATGTTTCACTTTGCTCAGATCTTTGCTATCATATTAGTTCCATTCTACAATCCTGATGTTACCTGCCCGGTACTGTCTTTCCAGGATCCTGGTCTTGTAGTTGAGCCAATGTCTCTCGGCGGTTCATCACCAGCAAAACAGACATCATCGTCTTCATCTACATCGACACCCGCAAGTGACCAAACAAGGCCTCGTAGCTCAGGTAGATTTCGGAGTTGATATCACTATTTTCCAATTGCAGTTTTGTCCTTGTGTCAGAAGCGCAGACATTGTAGGTTTTCACTGATAAGTGCGTCCATTTCCCAGGGTCAAGTACTAGAACTTCTGGTTCTAATACAACCACCAATTCTAGCACTGGTGCAGCTCCAACTGCAATGCGTTGGGATCGACAAACCATACAATTTTCTGTGAATGCTTGGGTAAGCTAATGAAA
Organism: Spergularia azorica; assembly: GCA_038382645.1. NCBI lineage: Eukaryota > Viridiplantae > Streptophyta > Magnoliopsida > Caryophyllales > Caryophyllaceae > Spergularia > Spergularia azorica. The sequence continues at coordinate 5,767,994 of JBBYHQ010000017.1, forward strand.
AGTCTCCAAACTGTGCAGACCTTGTTTGACAAAGAAGATGACTATTGAGAAAATAATTTAAAGCATGATTTCAGAAATATTAGGCTGTTCCGCTGTTCACATGTTTGCCATTTTTATCTTTCTTGGTTGTGGAGCTGTTGAGATATTTGTTTGTTTATGGGATCCCTATGACTGTTACTTTGACGATGTGCAATTGCTGAATCCTACACAGTCGAAATGCAATTAAAATGGCAAACTCCTATGACCATGGAGAACTTTGGATATTATCTATAAGACAACTTTTCGAAACTAATGGAAGCATTTGCACTTAATCTGTGGTAGTGTATCTGTATATTGTGTTTATGCTTGAAATTGGTACAATTATTTTCTTGTCTGGATGTTGTTTATTATCACAATGTAACTATATTTTCACAATGTAACTTATTTACAGGTGTTTGTCTTGGCTTTACTTTCAATCGTTCCCCTAATCCCGGCGAATCTTTCAAATAGGGCTTATCGCCTATCCTTTATGGGCACTGCTTGTTCCTCACTCTACTCTTTGTACTCGCTATATGGGGTAATCGCTTCTCTTTTCATCCATTTCTGAGCACTTTGGCTTTTGACTTGTATGGCTTTTGCCTTATCATTGAAGCGCATGCTATCTGCAGAGACCTAGGGCATGGAATATGCAAGCTGCTCAGCTGTGGATGCAGTCAGTAATTGTAACAAAGGACTTTGTTTACACTATGTACTCTCTCATGTTTGTGACATCACATCTTTGCCTCAAATGTTAGTTTCTCCTTTCCATTTGGTTCCTATGTTTTTTTTTTCTTTTCTAGTAAAGTATGGTACAATCTGACATTTCGATGTCACATTCATGTTCAGTTGCTTTAATTCCGATTCTCTGCCGATCTCTAGAGCATGTTGCCAAATTTCTAAGGCGGAATTTCAGTCGCTCTAACTTATACAGGTAGGTTGTTCTTACAGTTGTCGTTCAATGTGTGGATGTTATATGCAAAGTCTTAGCATAACTGTATGTCTTTGCATCGTGCCTTCTCTTATGTTGGTTTTAGTATGGGGTGATTGAAGGTTGGTAACGGGTTATAGTTTTTGCCTTTCAAAATGTCGTGTCAATTCTGAGAATTGCTGGTCAAAGAGAGCGTTAAGTATTCAATATATGCTTGATTATTCAATAATTTTGCCTCCAGTTTCGTGCTTTATAATCTCTCATAATTGAGCAAGCAATCACACTGAAGGTTGGTCTGGTTTCAATATGTGACCAGAGATTTGCTGAGCCTTTATCTCGACTGACCAAGAGTCCCCCCCCCCACCCAAATTTACAACCAAGATTAATGCAATGAAAAGGAAAAGTCTAGGCAGTAGCTAAATCATTCGCTTATTTCATTTGCCTATTTTTCGTCCTAATGGAGTGTTGCATTTTTTGAGGTTTCTCGTGTAGGTGTTGGCTGACAAAGCAACTAGTGTATATGTTTTGCTGTAAAGTTGCTGTCTTTACTGTGTCCATTTAAATTTGAAATCGTGCTTTGTTGCTGTGATTGAACAGAAAGTATTTGGAAGAGATCTGTGTTTGGGTAGAATCTAATGGTACAACCCTTAGCATATTGTCCTCACACGCTGAAGTTGGACTCGGTTTCCTCTTATTCATTTCATTGTTATCGTAAGTAAACCTCGTTTTCCATTGGTGTTTCTCTTTTCAATATCTTCATTCCCTTCAATCTTTTTGTTTTTTCTAATCAACGACCTTACTTTCTATTTTGTAGATGGCAGCGCAACTTCATTCAAGCTTTCATGTACTGGCAGGTATATAGAACTTCCCATTTATCTCAGATGTTACACCTTTTTGTTTACATTGGGTTTAAGGCCATCTATAGTATATTGTGATAAACTGTGTCGGATGGGTAGGTTTAGTCGATAAATTAGGCAACCTTGCTGCATGCTAACATACATGCGTACAATTTTCATAACAGCTACTGAAGCTCATGTACAATGCCCCTGTTACTGCCGGCTATCACCAAAGCGTATGGGCCAAGATAGGAAGGAGTGTCAACCCTGCCATCCAGCAATACGCTCCCTTCCTGAACACTCCCCTTTCTGTCATTCAAAGATGGTGGTTCAGGTAAATACAGAGCACACACACTTGTTGGAGCATATGGAATAACGAAGATACTACTCCCATACTGGAAAGTTCGAAGAGGGGTAAGGACGCGTTCGACGAAATTTATTTGGAAAATCAGTATAGCTATTTTGTTGTGGTGTCTGGAAAGTACTCATCCAGACTCAACCTGGATTAATGGATAGTAGAAATTGTTCCTTTGAATGTATGGTTCTTTACTCCTCATGCTTGGTTGGCTAGTTTTTAGCTTATAGTACACGCCTTTTTTTTTTTTTCTGATCGACAGTTTTGATATAAATTGAAACATCCACTATATTTTTGAATGATTGTTATTTTTCAAGGTGAGATCTGAGAAGTACTCTCTCCGTTTCATGGAGTGTTTTACGCTTGCGTTGAATATACGAGTAATGATATTGAAAGAAACCGATGATGTTAACTTGTTTACATTGTATAACCATCGTTGCGTGATGGTAATAATCATTCAACAACTACAATCACCACTCTACGTAAACACTCCCAACACACTCAATCCTCCCCCCAACACTAGTCAACGGAGATTAGGAACTAAGGACGGTCGTCTCGTCTCTACACTAATAACCAAATCCGACTATAAAGCGAACTCGGAGTCACTTTCACCACCACTCGATCCTCTAAACATAAGCTAACGAAGGTCATTCAAAGAGGTGACTCCAATGAAAATAATCGTCTCCACTCCAATAAACGAACCCAACATAACCCGAACTCGAAAAACTGTCGTATTTGTGACCTAACATTACAGTGGATTATAGTGCAAAAATCATTCATAAATTTCACATGCCAACATGGCCATTTGTGTGGATGTTGGGCCCCACATTCTCCCAATAATGGGCCAAATAACCCATACAAAATGGAACAAAAACCATACATTATACAAATAAAATAACCGTTGCCAAAAAACTTTCGAACCAAACATAAAACAATCTTTTTTTAATTTAATACTAATTAATCAAATAATGCAAACCCACAAATTTTTGTCCACCTATATGATTCGTTCAAATAAAAAGAAGTGTAACCCAGAAGCCAAAAGAAGAATCGTCATCATTCATCTTCATCATCTTCTTCTTCTTCTTCTTTTTCTCTCTCCTCCGATCTGCTCTCCTTAAAAAAAATCTCCGGCAATGGGGACTGAAACGCCGTCGTTTGAGAAGACTAATAATATCCACGTAGGATTAGTCTCCGGCGACGAAAATGGCGGGAATTCATGTGAACGCCGCCCAATCATGGGCTCCCCGCCGTCGCGTCAGCACTCTTTTAGGCGGGAATTTGAACATGCCGCTGCCGAAACTTTTTTACTTACCCGCCTCGCTTTCATCCTTCTTTCTTACCTTGGGTAAATTTAACTTTTTAACCGCTCCTCTTTTTTTTTTACCCTTTTTATTTTCGTTATTGTGAATTATTGTTCGTTTTTGTGGATTTTTACCGAACGTAAAGAAATGAATGAGACGGAGGGTGTATTAGAATTCGAATTGGATTGGATTGGTAGCTTACGAGTTACGCGACTTTTATTTATGTCCAATTTTGATTAGTGCAATTTTCTCGTGGTCGTGTTTAGTGAATTAATTTATACTCCGTACATGTTACTGTGTTTTCTAACCATTTATTGGTACGATATGTAATCGTTTCTTTTTGTTGGGTGGAGATATGAGGATTTATACGTGGCTGTACTCGTAAATCAATCACGAGTACAGTTGAACTACTGTTAGATTATTGTTAGATTATCGTTGTTACGTGTTTGTAGTGACTAGTGAACATGTTAGTGTTAATGTGTTATTAAGTACTCGATCCGTATGTGATTTTATATCATTTTCTTAAACATGGACGAATGTCGGCTTCTAGTCACAACCAAGGATACTAAACTCGTTAAATGTAAATGTAACATTTGTATGAACATTTCCGTTCTCTTGGATTGTTAATGTGTGGTTGGTGTGAATTTGAATTCAAACTAAACGTTAATAATTCAAGAGAATGGAGGAATCTGATGTGTGTCGAAAGTAATGCTTCTTTGAGTAGGATCTCTAATCATTCATAATTTTTTAGGGTAGGTTACCGCTGGATTACCAGAGTGCTCGCTCTCGGATGTTATGCCATGTTACTCTTGCCTGGTTTCCTCAGGGGTAAGAAACATCAATGTTACATTTTAATGTTTTCAATTATTTGCAATGTTATGGTATTAGTGTTTCTCAGTCACACATTATGCCAGTACGTTGTTCCCATGCTGCTATATAGCGCGATGAACACATTCTTTGTGAACTTTTGTAATGGTGGTAGATTTTAAGTGCTAGAACTTTTGTTCATTGGCAGTCGATTTTTGAGTTTAGTAGTGCTTGTTTAAGCCAGATACACGATGTCTCCTAAGTCGTAATGACTGCCTTAGTACTGATATTTATGCAATTTTAATTGATGCTATGAACTTAGAATGTCTATATTGGTTTCGTGCAGTGGCGTATTATTACTTCTTTTCAAGCCAGGTCCACAGAAGTGTTGTTTATGGGGATCAACCAAGAAATAGGTAGGTCTACAGTTCTTGTACATTTATCTAATCATGAGTATTTGGGTGCCTGACTGCCTGATTTTGTATATGAATTTCATGTTAATGTGTTGCTTTATTGTTGGATATGACTATGCAGGTTAGATCTTTATTTGCCACGGAATTTGGATGGACGTAAGCCTGTTGTGATTTTTGTCACTGGTGGTGCTTGGATTATCGGGTGAGTAGTCTTGCGAGAGCTTACTTTCCTGATGTGGTTGCAGTGTAAAAACTAAAAGGAAAGAGAAGTTTGAAGAGCCATGATTATGATTACGATGTTGCATATACTAAACTACTGCAAATTTTAGATTTACATCCTTGTAGAGAGATACAGCTCGTAATATGCAGGATGCTAGTTTTCTTTCTTTGTTTCAGTCTCACTCAAAATGAATTTGGGTATTTGGCTATATATGATTTCTTGAGTAGTCAATGCTTTCAAATGGAAATACAGAAGTGGATCATGCAAATTTATTGAATTCTGAAAGCATACCTTTTTTAAGTTTGTACACACAAATTTGTTTCTTACGGGGGTTTACTGTGTTCTGGCATCAGAATATTCTGCTAGTCGTACATACATGTATATTTGTTTGTATAAAAGCTCCCTTACGTACTCATACTAAGTTCTGGGATCAGGCCATGTGCTAATTATACATGTGTAGTTTCAATTGCTGATAGTGGAAGAGGGGTATCAGTTCTCTCTTGAGTCTTGAATATGCTCTTCCTTTTCCTCTTTACTTTCAGTTATTTGGCCATGAGAAACTAGTTCATGATAACTGTTAGTGGACCATGCCCCTCACGTGCTGCAAATTAGTAGATGATTCTGAATATAACACGATAAAAAGTGTGTTGTAATTATGTTAGCAGTAGAAAGGAAGTTTTTGTGTGGCATGCTAGATTGGCAATTGATGGCTTATAGCTGAATGATTCTGTGTTCTGCTTCTGATGTTGGGAATGATGAGCCGATTATATGTGGAACTTGTGAGCTTCAATATCTTGTACAGTGATGCGACATTATTGATCTGTACTTGTTTTTGCTTCAATGTCAGGTACAAAGCGTGGGGTTCGTTTCTCGGGAAACAATTCATTGAAAGAGACATTATAGTGGCCTGCCTTGACTACAGGTATTCGTTCTATGGGGTTAGTTGTTCATTTATCCGTGTCTGAGCCGTTACTCAATACTTTCACTTTACATTGTTGTGTTTCAACTTACAAATTGAAGTAGAAATTGTGGGATGTGAATATGCTTGTTACTAAGGACCTTAGGGAGACAGGGATTGAGAGAGATAATAGACACAGCTAGCATCTGACAGTCCAATCTTTATGCAGAAACTTCCCTCAGGGAACAATCAGTGACATGATCAAAGATGTTTCTCAGGGTATCTCATTCGTATGCAACAACATTGCTTCTTGTGGAGGTGATCCCGACAGGTGCTTAACTTTTCATGTCTTGTGCTAACTTCAATGTTTGTGACTGTGTTAGTGACGTCTCACTTCTTTTTATTACAGAATTTATCTGGTGGGACAATCAGCTGGCGCACACATCTCTGCCTGTGCTCTCTTACAGCAGGCTATTGGAGAATCACGAGGGGAAAGCAGTTCTTGGAGTATCTCGCAAATAAAAGCTTATTTTGCTTTATCAGGCGGGTATGCAATGAAACAGACTTTCAAATATATTAGTTTGCTAGTAAATTCTCTAATAACGTTAATCTTGTGGCAGAGCATTGTTTTTTTTAGTAGTACATGCTGGTTTAAGGTCATTTGTTCAAAGAAACACCAATATTTGATATCTTTTTACTTGAGCTGTTTCTCCTAAGCTTCTTCTATTGGCAGTGAAAGTTTTGTTAAAAGGGGGAGGCTTCTTTTGTTGGAATATTTTTTTAGGTAAAATCAACATTTGCAGTAGCTTTTAGGTACTGTTCTTGGTCAAAAAGTTGTGGTATTGCTGGAAAACATCGTGAGATACTGAGATGGGGTGCATCTATTTCTCCCCTGTGAAGTGGCTCATATGTTTGTGTTTGAGTTCTATTGGATTTTGTCATGATGACTGTGTATGTCGCTGTCCTGCGGTTGAATTTCTCAACAGCAAAGTTTGTAATGTTGGGGTAATGCCAGAGAAGAGAAGTTATGGAGGTGCACATTGTTAGCTATCTTTTGGTGCACTTTGTTGGAGAAAACTCCTCGTGTCTTCCCTTTTTTGCTTTTGTTTTTGTGTGTGTGTCTGTGTGTGCATTGGTTCTCCCTAGCTTCTCTTGCCGCAAAATTGTAGATGTCTTGAGACTCTTCATGATTCTTGCTCTTATTAGTTTTTTCTACAGTTTACATCAACAATCCTTTGGAAATGGTGCGATGTAATGCATGACAAAATGTGGTGTTATTGGTCTGACAAGCACCTTTAAATCTTTGGAACAGGTACAACATGTTGAAACTGGTTGATCATTTCCACAATCGAGGCCTTTATCGCTCAATCTTTTTAGGGTATCTACCAGTTACAGTTCAGTAATCTTACTTTTTGATTAGTGAAGTTTTACTATCAGCTTACTGTAAGCAAATACTACATGCCATTGCAGGATTATGGAAGGTGATGAATCCCTAGCGAAGTTCTCTCCTGAACATGTTGTACAGGATAGAAGCATTGCAAAGGCCGTTTCTATGCTACCTCCTGTCACCCTTTTCCATGGAACAAAGGACCATTCCATCCCATCAGATGCCAGGTATATATCTTCTCCTGGGTACTGTACTGTGTGCGTTTTGCCACGAAATATGACTTCTCTGTTCCAAAATTCCTATGAACATCAACTGATATTCCCCTTTTGCAGTCAAAGTTTTGCAGATGCTCTAAATAAATCTGGTGCTCATGCTGAAGTAATCTTATATGAAGGGAAAACGCACACAGATTTGTTTGTTCAGGTAGGAAAATATATGAAGTACTCCCTTCTGATTTTTACATATTTGTGTAACTCTGCACTGAGAAATTGGACAGCGCCTACCAAACTTAAGTGATAGAATAAAAAGAGCATCAGGAAACGCAGAGCACAGATTACACCGCTCAGAGGTTCCTTTCTGAACATGCTAACAGAATTATCTAACTGATCGTGCAGGATCCGTTGAGAGGTGGTAAAGACGAGCTGTTTGAGCATATGGTTTCTATCATACATACAGGGGATGAAGACGCTTTGGCCAAGGATGCAATGGCACCACCAATGAAACGCCTTGTCCCTGAGGTATTACTGAAGTTGGCCAGGGAAATCAGCCCTTTCTAGGCTCCCCAATAATTTCCCATCAACGCGTAGCTGATAGTTTCCTCACACGGTCACATCCCCACATTCTTTCGTAATCACATTATTGTTTCTTGTGTATTAGTGTATAGGATTAGGAGATTACTGCATTCTTTATCATTTCAACATCTAGTAATTCAGAAGCTATCTGATTACTGCACAATAGCTTTGTAACATCATTAATTTTACGAGGGTGTATATGGTTCGAGTTCTTTAAGGAATGAAATGACTTCTCAACGACCGATTTCAAATCTAACGTTTTCTCTGCATCTCAAATTCAGGCTTAGGGTTCAAACAATATAATGACCAAATAACTCAGATCACAAAATTACTGCAATCACAGTTATCACACACGTTATCAGAGTAAAAGAGAATACAGTACTAAAAAAATAAAATAAAAATTTCAAGGTGAAAAAGACAATATTGCCCCTAGCCAAAAGTAACTTCCACCCACTAACCAACAGATCCCTCCATACAATTCTTGGCGGGAAACGTCAGTTAGAAGTTGCAAACCTTACATTTTTATACATCTAATATTTTCCAGAATCATACTCTTTGTACGAAATCAACAATGTCTTCAACTTCCAATTTTGTTCCATTCTTTCCTTTACTCATCATCTTCTTCGCGTCGCCGCCTTCTCTCGTACTTTCAGGTTTCTTCTCTCTTTGTTGGTTCCTACATTTGCATTAGAAGTTAGAATTACAAATGTCGTTTGGCGATTATATTAATGAAATTTTTCGTTTCGTTCAAAGAAATATGATAAAGATTACTCCGGATAACATTTCATAAGCAGTATTTTATTAGTAAATGGATGATCAAAGGCAACAACTTTTATTATGATTTTTGTGAAGGATTAACAAAATTGTACATTTTTGTGTCTAGATGAACCCTTGAGAAGCGTTGCTTTTACGCTTGGGAAACCTCTGATGAGCAGAGATGATGGGGTTATATATGCTTGTTCAGAGAAATTTTTGTATGGTTTTCGAAGTAATGGCTCCATGTTATGGAATGTACACTTGAATTATACTTGTAATGGAAGTATTGCTCCGGTTTATGGTGGTAAAAGAAAAGTAAGTGATCATTTCGGTTTTCTCGATTTTCTTCCATCAATTTTCATTATGATTTTCGAACTTGTAAGTCTCTTTGTGCAATAGCAAATTAAAGGTTTAGTACAATGGTTTTTCTAATGCTTGAGTAAGGTTTGATCTTTTGGTATGACATGATTAATATTTCGGGTTTTGGGATGAGCTCCTAAACAAGTTAAATACACACTCATTACTTTATTGTAGGACCGTTTTACCTAAATTAAACGAACTTTAAACGAATTCTTCTAATAAACAACAGTTTGTTGTCTGATGGTGCAAAGTGGAATGTACCATGTTTAGTTCCCTATGCTTATCTAATAAATCCATATTTCATATTCGACATAATGCTTACATTTCTGCTATGGTATGATTCTTCTCTTCTATATTTCGTGCAGGTGTACATTGTTGCAGAAAATAAAGTGCTAAGGATTAGCTCTACGAGTGCTGCAATTTCCGAATCAGCAGTGGAAGTTTTCTTTGGTAATGAATCAGCAGAGGCAAAATCAGATGAAATCATTGGACTTGCTGTAAATATGTTGATGTCTTCTGTCTACATTAACGTAAAAGACAAGGGTCTGTTGGCGTATTCTCTGAAAGGGCATCTGCGTTGGACTGCTGTACCTATGCTTAATCAGTTAGGGTATTCTCAAGGCTGTAAGGAAAATGTCACAGATTGTTACTTCACTTCAGCTCCTGTCATTGATGACTGTGAGTCTAGTATATATGTGAGTTATGCTCATGTTATGTCGAAAAATGAAATCGACATTATTCTGATCAGTCCCTAGGATGCTTATATATGTATGGTTCTGCAATCATTTAGATGCAGGATGCTTACAGATTTGTATATGTGTTTCTATTTCTGCAGATTTCGAATAACCAAGGAGAACTCTATTCTATATCAGCTCGTCGTCCTTATTTCAAATGGATTCAGAATCTGAGTTCATTTGGCAAAGAATTTACTGTAGTTACAGGGAATAATGGTTACCTGTATGTTACAGTACCTAGCAAGGCTATCGTACTTGCCTTGGATGTTTCGACTGGAGATGTTCTGTGGGACAGAGGCATTGGACCACTGAGTTCCCAAGAGCATTCACCTGTCATTGATTCCAATGGTAAATTCTCGTCATATGTACTCTATATCATAACATGCCCCCTAAGGAGAATGCCCTTTGAGCCTAAAGCGTGATGATGAAGCACATGCTCATTCAATCTTACCGTGTGCTAGATGTTAAGTTGTGTCACTATTTTGTTATCTGCTTCTTTTAGGTAGATATGTATCATATGTGGATTCTTCTGATTGAAGCTCATCTGATGGCGTTACAGGGTGGGTATCAATCGGTTCACTCGATGGGCACCTCTATTCAATATCACCTGAAGGGACCCTGAAGAAGTTCACAAAGGCTTCTCCATTGGACTCTGTGATTCAAGTGAGTCCAGTTCTTGATTGTTCCGGATATGCTGTATACATCTCTCAGACACAGATTGAGGGCAAAACTAGTCGTGTCATCGGTGATTACACGTATGTTTCTGCCTTCAAACCCCGGAATGTAGTCTTTTCATTGCTGGTTCCAGCAACCGAATCTTTCTATTGGTCTGAAAGTTACCCTGGTAAAATCACACTGTCAAACTCACTGTGTTAGATTCCGGTTCCTGAACAGTTCAGATGTACATCAACTGACTGATGTAGGTTGTACTAGGTCAGGTTGGATCAAACTTGTCTCAAAGTGACCTGCACAAATTCATTTTGGATGAGGAGATGGTTCTAACTTTCATAGCTGCCGCAAGTAAGCCATTTCTTCCTTGCTCTTGACGTTAAGCAGACATGTTTTGTACAACTTTATCTTATTTTATTTCTGGTGATGGTTTTTATTTCTGAAATGGCATGCAGAGATTGGAAATCCACTTCCTTGTCGAAGCACACGTAATTCATCCCTGAAGCTCTCATAACCAAAATTTCTTACTGGTTATTTGGTTAAGATGACATAATTCAACAAAACTGTGGCTGTTTTTTGCAGGTTTGAAACTGTCATTTAGTTGCTCCGAGGTGAAACCCAAGAGCGTCAGCGTCTATACAGGCACGCTACCTGCATTTGATTCTGTTTAGAATACAAATTACAGTAACTTTCTTGATTTTTACTGCTACTTTGATGTTAATTCAACTTTTACTCCTAGGCAATGAAAGAACAATTCTTCTATTCCTGCTGTTTGAAACTGTCATCTTGGTTGTCTTGGCTATTGTTGTACGATTCTGTTGGATATTTTGGGGTAAGAAGAAGCTTCAAAATCAAGATCTTGGAAGATTTCTCGAGAAACGAGTAAGCTTACCAAAACATGTCTCGTTTGTTATGTTTTTGTTGGAATTTGGAAATACATTGCAGATAAAACATTGTCAATGAACCACGTAAATCTGAGTTTTCAACAGCCGAAAAATGATCAATTGTAGCATTTCTTGCATATTGACAACTATCAGAATCTGTCTTATTATCTGTCATTCAATTTCAGCATTCTCTCAGGCTTAGGAAGAAAGAATATGACAGGACTATATCAGAGTTGGAGCAGAAGGCTGCCAATGAAGCATCAACTAGTAACGCAATCGAGAACTTGAGCAGTTTGGTACGTGAAAGAGAAGGCGTGCAGCGAAAACTTTCAACAACCTACAGCTTGGGCAGAGACAAGAACAAAAACAACAAGAATGTGCAACAAAAGGGTCTGCTTCCAATCTATGATGGGAGTACTAGAAGCTACTCTTTTCGCGGTTCAAAGAACGAGAGTGTGACCATGTTTCATGAATTTGATGATGCTTATTCAGGCGACGAGAGCAGTATCGAAACAAACTTATCAGACCTTGATCAGCATACAGAAAAAGAGCATGCAGCAGCAACTAAGGCAAAAGGAAAAGCTAAATGCAATAATGCAGTAGAAGTAACAAGTTCTAGTGATGATGGAGATGTTAACTATGAAGGTTTTTATGGCGATTCCTCGTTTTCGAGCTCAGGGTCTATGGGTTTTCTTGATTCCTTACATGGCAGTGATGAAGAAAGGATTATGAGCTCAAATTATGGTGTTAAATTCACAGGAAATGATGGAATGACCTGGCTAAGTAGAAGGAGGTCTTTATCCTTGAGTTAGCCTCCATGTTGTAAACTTGTAGTGTGTCAAATGTTGACTAGATGTGTAACAAGGGTTTAAAGTTTACACTTATCACTAGTTACACCAAAGGGATAACCAATTACTACTTGTCAACAATGTGATGATTTCGTGGTTTCTAAAATTTGTCTCTAGTCAATGATCTAATAATTTTTTGGTTCCTAAAATTGATCTATTTTGATACGAGATGTAATTTTGTCACCCACTTTAGCCTAGAGGAGGATATAGACATGGAGGGTCTCGTGAGTAGGACTTAATTTGCGTTTTCTATTAAATCTATCGTCTACAAGTAATTTTGTTAGACCAGAGAAACTGACTTCCTCACATATTCACGATTGAGTATTTTCTTTGTAATCGGATTATTCCTCACCATCTTCTTTCTCACCACTCACCTAGCTAGCATCTTTACTCCCCATCCTTGTCCGCCGTTTTCTCTACCTGGGGTCATGGCCTCCTCCCTGAGTTGGTCGGTGTTTGTCGTCACTCACCTCTTCCGGCCGCTTGTCCGAAATGGCCGCGAGGTGAACTTCTATATACTAATGTGTAAGTGACTAATGTTGTTTAATGGGATGAGTTTTGATTTGAGTCCATTTCAGCTTGCACAATGAGATGAAATATTTTTCACAATAGTAACTAAAATGAAAGTGGTCGGTCAAAAACCATTCGGACCACAAATAAGTAAATAACAAACAAATAAGGAAAGTTAAAGGTTATTAGAAGTTTAGAACGGACATAAAAAGGAAATTAACAAGAACACTATATCGAACCGGAGGGAGTATATATTTTTTTAGGGAGTCAAATTCTATATTTTTTCGTTTTTTTCCCACCAAATATTCATACACTTAAATTTTTTCAAAAACAATTAATAATAAAAAATAATAGAAAAAACAATATAAAAACACTATTATACTATTTACACCCAAAATAAATTGATCGATGAATAGAAGCCAGGTAAAGCTAGGAAAAGGGGGAAAAACACAATAAATTAGATTAGGGTTTATTTTTAGGGAAATTATTTATTATCCAAATTAGATTAAAATTTCCTCTCTCACCTCGTTTTCTTCCCCAATCCAAAAACGTCACCAACACGAGACACCCTCTTACTTTCCCTTTCGCTCCAAATTAATAAAACAAACTAGTTTTTGTACCCGTGAAATCACGGGTCTGTTTTAGATTATCGGGAATAGAGGCTTAATCCCTAAGAAGAACTATTGTATGTGTTTTACCATCAGAATTTTTCAAATTAGCTTCTCAAGCACTTTTTTCTTTACTTCCGTAAT
>JBBYHQ010000017.1:5781560-5813260 GCA_038382645.1 Spergularia azorica
GGGTCCGGGTCCTAATTTCTAGGACCCGTTGTCAACGGGTCCGGGTACGGGTCCTAATTTTTAGGACCCGTTAGAAATGGGTCCGGGTCCGGGTCCATGATTTTGGATCGGGTACCCGTTCATGCTCACCCCTATTACGTATACTACAATTCATGGCCGGTTGCTATGTCCGCATGTAATGTTGCAAAGATGCTTGCGACAATAATACTTCGAAACTCAATTGTCGTAATTCTCGTCTTTGGGTTGCTTGACAACAAATATACACTCGTATAATTCACCCTGATAGTACATGATGTACCGTACGTACACTCGAAGATAAATGATATAACTTGTGGAAGAGAATGTCGAATATTCAGGGCTTCCGTATCTGTGAAGAGTTCAAGGGTGAGGAAATGTTGGTCATGTCTATAAAACGATCGCTCTTTCCAGATGTAATTAGAAGCCAAATGTTAGCATCATCCTTTCGAAACCTGATTGTTTTCAGTGGATATCGATGGGAGTCGCTGGCTTACCTGTTTTTACGTAAGCTCGCTCAATGCAGGACTGGCCTGACCTTTATAGCCATCACCTGTGTATTACAATTGGGATCTAACTAGGGAGTGTGAGTGCGAGGCTTCCTGATGACGCTAGACATCAAATGGTTGGGCTCGAGGCCTTCTGACATTGATATCCGTTGATACCAAACAAGTATTTGTGCGAAAAGCTTGATAAAGAAGATTGGATTTGAGGTTGAGTTTAATCCACTCAGAAAGTGAGGCTTCTGTTGAAAGCTACATTGAGCACTGATGCTAATTTGGCTGCACATCACACGATTTCGAAGGACTCGAAATTATGAGACATTACCCATATTTTCTCAGATACTTAATCTAGAGCTATGAATCATTTGCTTATATCTTGAATTCGCCCCTGCTGATACGTACTACGGAGTATATCAGAAACACTATCGCAGACAAATACTACATTACTACCTACGCACCAGAAAATTTCTTAGAATTGCACAATCATAATAACAGGCCACGACTCCACGAGCCTTCGCCCAAAAACGGAAAAAAAAAAAAAAAAAAAAAACCGTCCACAAGACTGAATACCCCTATCTGACATTGGAACCCATTCCTGCAGTCTACACGAACTGATCAACCCTACATGATAGTTAAACAGAGGCCTGAAGCTTCCGCTCATTCTTTATCACTATAATTTCCTATACATTTCCGCAATCAATCTTTCTAAACCCAAGTGCTCTTCTGAGTCAGAGTAATATGAGCAGCTTTGCCTATTCAGCTCCCCTTTGAAGGCAAACATATGCACACCCAAAGCTACAAACAGCGAAAATCAGGCCAGCCCCAATGCAGCCTATGAATGCTTGATCAAGCCAATACCAAAAGACACCAGAAGGGTTACACCCATCACAGCATGCAAGTTTTGTATACACCACAATGATTCATTAACTAAAGCTAACCAACTCTCATCCGGCCTTCGCCCACCAAAAGAAGAAAAAAAATCCGATCCGGCCTGTTAGTTGAAAGGTTATTTGCCTTAAACCATAGTCGGGTGTTAGAGACTTGGTACACCAACAAAAACTAAAGCTGAAGACATTTAAAAAAAAAAAAAAATGAAGCTAAAGCTAGGTGTCAGCAATGAAGATGACAAACTGAACAATTTGAAGCTACAATTGCAGATTCCAATAAGACGAGGACTAACTTGACTCTTATTATGTATCCGAGACCTTAAACTGACCCTTGTTCCAGCACACCCTACTTAAACACCAGAAGAATCTCGCATTAACACATTAGGACAGAATCATCACCGAACACCGGATTATCACCATCAAATTCAGCCACAAACCTCATCATACCCCAATTCCTTCTCCTAAGGATACATTTTTCGAAATCACACCGAACACTGCAACCAAACACATTTGCAAAGCTTACAGGCTGCAGCCTCTCCAAAATCAATTCTGACTCCAAACCCCTAAATCTTACTTTAAATCACCACTTGTAACAAAACCAAGTAGACAGCATAGTAAGATTCATACTGTCCTTGCTAAAAACTTCCATATTTCATGACATACACAGTTCAAAATTCACAGTAATCAAAATGTGCAACTAACAAGTTCACATTATAGTATTATACCATAAACATGTGATAACAAAGTACACTCACCGCCATTGACAGATGAAACCAAGGTATAGCTAAACAAGCGCAATACTACTTAACTGCATTACTACCTTCCAATCTTCCATATAAGGATATCCTTTCTTATCCTCATTACTTTAGAGAGAGTAATGTGCCCCCTCTTTCCTCAAATCATGAAACCAAACTACTTCGTATAAGCAGCTCATAAATCACGAAAAACAATACACACTTCAAATCGAGAAATAATCCAAGTTTAAGTACTTCTTTTACTTCAAGTAGCCATAACTTATGACAGAAGCTCATCATTAGCCGCAAAAGGAATTGGAATTCGTCCAGCGCACGAACCTATACACCATGTGATCCTTTAATGCATCACATGATACTTAATGTTCACTTTACGCATTAACTTTTGGCCTTGAGCTCTGCCAGCCTTGTTGCGAGGTCATCCTTATCTACCTTTAAACTTACCTGGGACGCAGCAACAACATGTCCAGCAGCCTGCGGCAAGCCAACAGAAACCTCTAATATCATCCACAACCTGCTGCATCAAAGCTATTACCTACCATCTCCAGCTCCAATTGCACTCTGTTCTCTTGCCCTTAACATAGTCTAGGAAAACGTTCCCCCCCTGCCCTTCCTACATCTAAGATCCCTAAATCCCCCAATCCAAAATGTATCACTAGTATGGCTAAAGACAAACCAGGTATTAGTTAAGCTTCAACAAAATTGTTTCAGAACATTTCACTATTTGAAGACACAGCACTCTCAAGCAAACTCCATATAAAGAAATGAACAAAGGAGCTTCATTCCAATTGCATAGAAACTATCTCCAAAATCCAATCTTTAGCAAAACAAAGTAGCATACATCATGTCAAAAATTAAAAATCAAAATTATGGTAGATCGGAGATAAACCAATTGTCCTTAATTTGTCTTTCCATGTCCTCTTTCCCTCCTGAATTGAACAAAAGACCAAATACATTGTGACAAGGGGCGAACAGAAGGAAGGACCAATATTACGAGGAAACCAAATTGTTGGGAGAAAATTTGAAATGTGTAATGTGATTCACGACACTTGGACCCCCAAGAGAACCTTTTCCCTTCAATCAATAAAAGAAGAGGGGGAAAAAGTTCAGAGAAGAATTCTTAGAATAAACAAGAACACGTTAAGCTATTGAAGCCATGATGCAGGTCGAATAGATGAGAAAATACTACATAAAACATGAGAAAGGAAATTATGGTGCCTTTCGTTGGTTATTAGGGGCAGCCCAAAATCGTCCAGCAAGCAGAGTAGAAAGGAGTGGAGTGCTACTCTTGCCTATCAGGTGAAGAACTCCCAGATTCATCATACCTCAGCTTAGCAAAATACCTTAGCTTCATGATAAATATCACAACAGCCACTCAGCAACACAAAAATCTACTGCCTACAAAGCTACTATCAAGCCCCAGAACTTTGTACAGTCGAGCTTCTAACTTTCTTTGAGACCAAATACCGCATCCGACATTAGTAACCATACATAGACTACTCCACAACCAACTTTGACTGTATGACAAACTTTCATCTGGCGATAGCCAAGCACTATAGCTTCTCTGCAATAAAGTATCCAATTTGTTTCCAGCATCTATCATTCTAACCGAAGTGCTCTTCTCTGAGTCAAAAGTTTGTGTATTGTGCCAATGGAAACTAAATACTAATCTCAATTTATTGTAAGCTCCAACTCCATATTCCGGTCAGGCAAACATTTGCATTACGAATTTTCAAATGGAAGAAATAACAAAAACCAGGCCAGCTAATGTGATTCATGAAGGCTTGATCAAGCCAAACCAAAAGACCATACAGGAAGCTCATACTAGACCCCATGAGGCATCATAAAATGCAAGTTTGTAAATACACAATTGACTTGGCAAGAAGCGAGTTATCAGCAGTGATGACGCGACTAACTTAACCATAAACGTATACACATGCTGAGCAGTGAATTGACTAAATCATGCATCACAGATCTGAACTCGTTTGGGTCCACACCACTCACAAAATTCGGCGCAATTTCACATTAACAAATTAGGACAAAGTCATCAACAAAAACTGGGACATCCACATCAAATCCAGCCATCATCTGATTCACTACGATTACATTTCACAAACATTCCAACCACCCACACGTAAATAGCTTACCCGTTACAGCCTCAACTCAAAAATGACAAAGGTCCTCATCCCTTTCAGCTATTTTGTGTCCCATGTGCATTCTACATATCTACTTGCCCAATAAACATTGTTTATAACTCGGAAGTCTAAAGTTTCCATCCCACAGCATATACTTTGTTAACAGACATCTAAACCATGCAACTCTCAAAGTAGACATATCCTCCATGACCTTAAAAAGTAATGCTTCATAATTCAAACGCATATCCTCAACTACAGAGGGAAAGGAATAGGGTGCAAAGGAGAGGACAAGCATTTCTGTCTTTCCTGGGAAAAAGTAGTGACTTCATTGAAAGAAGAGTGCATCCATATCATATAGATCCCTTACATTTCCATTCCTTGTCAGCACCCCAGTCCCAACTATGGGAATTGATTGCCTTCCATCTTCCACCCTCCCTTGCCCGCATTATCAAATTCCCCCTTGATAAGCATGTTGTCAATATGGCAAACTTCACTACTTGAAGAGTCCCACAGCCCAACTCCAAATGGGACTGACAGCAGAAAGGAGGAAAGATATATGCTAGTTATGATACGACATTTCAGTGATAAAAACTCTTAACAAGCGCCTAGAGAACAACTATAGGACAACACTTTGGTCTTGGAAAGCAGCTCACTAAAATAACGAAGCTATGATGTAGGTGAGATACAGAACTATTCTAAAAGAATGGTAGACAGCACAAAGAGAAGCAACGAATAACCATAGCCCTTAACAAAAATGTCTTCCCTGATAAGTACCCACAAAACGCTCCCTTTCATACCTAATGGAAAGCAAACGAGTATTTAAAGACAATGACACCATATTACCACACAAGCAGCTCCACCACAACAATATAACATCCTCTCTCCACTTTAAATTACTTTAAAAGTACCACGTCTCCCTTTTCCCGAAACCAACTCTCATAAAAACAAAGCACAGAATACAAACATTCGAACTTCTTTGGGTTCACAAAAGCTAGAAATGAGAACCAAAAAGAACAATAACAAAAACAATTTACGATTCACAGTATTCGAAATCTCACAAACAAACTCCTACACACATGAGACAAGTCAGACACCCTACCATAATGTGAACCAACACAGCATTTCAAATAACAAGTACTCAGAGTCATTAACAGATGCGACCAACATATAGTTAAGCAAGCATAATACTACATCCGATATTCTATCCTAATCCTAGTTCCTTTCGAGAGGGTGACGTACACGATCAACCGCCACTAATGCATAATCATATGAAAACATTAATGCCCTGCATAATTCGAAAATCCACGGCCATCAACAACAATTACATCTTCCGAAACATACACAAACTTCATAAATCACTCGAAAATAAGTCTCCAACACACAAATTCGATCCGAAATAGAATATACACGATAAAGCAACATCTCAATAATAATGTTAACAACAATCCGAATCGAAGTTACTCGTTTTCCTTATGACAGAATCGAACCTCGTCGTCGAAACACAACACAAACATATATACACACACACAATACATAACGATCCTTAAAAAAGCAATACATCACATTATACCTTCCCAAAGCTTCTCAATCACGCATCAACCTCTGGCCTTAAGCTCAGCAAGCCTCCTAGTAAGATCATCCTCATCAACCTTCTCAGCCGCGGCGGGCGTAGCAATAGCGTGTCCAGCAGCCTGTGGCAAACCAACAGAAACCTCGAGGCCGTAATCATCCGCAACCTGTTGCATCAAGCTGTTCACCTCGGTTTCCGGTGTCGAAAGCGAAGTACTACCAGCCATGGAACTCTCCATAAACTCCGCCTGAACCTCCATATTAACAAACTGCTTCTCGAACGAATCCATCGTCTCCGACATCTTCTGCAAGTTACCAGTGTTGAGTGATGATTCAAGTGATTTGACGATATTGCCCATGGATTTTCCGATGACTTGCATCTTCGCTTGCGTGTCGAGCCGCGCAACGACGGCGTCGAGCCGCGATGCGAGGCGGAGGTAGTTCATTTGTTCAGTACGCTTCCTAATTGCGTTCTCTGCGTAGATTCGCGCGCCGTCCATGTTCCCCTTTTCGATCGCTTTCTTCACCTTGAGTTTTTCCGATTTCTCCTCTTTCTCGCACTTTCGTGATTGTCGTTGTAGAGATTTTGAGGTGAATTTCAGCTCCATTATTTGGTTCATTAGCTTCTCTGTGTTCCCCATTGTTGAGTGATTGATACGATTCGATTGATTTGGGGAAAATTGAGGAAGTTAGGGTTAGGGTTTTCTGGGGAAAAGAGGGGGTTCGATTTTTGTGAGATGCGTTTGCAATTGGGGATGCGGGGGGAATTGGGATTATATGATCGGAAAGCGCGTTCAGTGTGGTTGTGGACTTGGGGTTGTCATTTGACTCTCTCTCTCACACCCTCTTTTCGCACCACGTGATTTAGTCTCTATTCGAATCGGTAGTATATGAACAAATTAACAAAAGTAAATCATATTACTTTGAGTAGATTATTAACGTTATACGGAGTATAACTTTAAAGTCTTGCATGATAACTCGGTAGCATTAGGCACTAGAGGCGGCTTTTAGGGCGGGTAAGAAGGGCGCAGGCCAAGGGCCCCGAATGATTTAGCCCTTAGGATAAGTTTGTTATACACTAGGTTTTTAGGGACACTGTTATATAAAGTCGCATTTAAAATTAATAATAATTTAGGTCAAATCCAAACACGAAATGGTTTATTTATAACTATAGTCCCACCATAGTAAGAAGGTCATAATACTTTTTTACCTTCTGAAACATTCGAGTCAATTATAGTATACATAGTGGGTAGCTAGGAGCCTAGGAGTGAGTATTGCAATTTAATCGACCGTTGAAGGGTGTTTCCAAATATTTAGGGAGTGAATCATGTAATTTGTAAATTTTTAATAGACAACTTTTGAAGAAACTCGATTTTGATGACCCGAATCCGACCTGACCCGACCCGAATCCGACCCGACCCAAATCGAACCCAACCCGAACTGAGATAGTCCCGAAACATATGACCCGACCCAAATAGACCCCGACCCAAATGACCCGTTTGCCGGGCATAAATACGAGTACTTGTACCAATTTTTATACTCTATATATATATATAGTCCAGTTCTCATGTAAACACCTTATTCTATGAGAACTATGAGAACAACCCCTCATATGGAATAAAATCAAATATAAAAAAAGTAAAATAAATCAAACCCCCACCCTTGACCCAACTCACTTCCATTTTCTCTCTCTTAGCTTCATTCCCCATCCACCTCCCAAAAACCCGACCACCACGGCACCACCCCAGCCGCCACCCAGAAACCACCGACTCACTTGCCGTCTGCCGGCGACGCCACTCCTCCCCGGGTCGACGTTTTCGCTCCTTCTAATCTCCCCCAATTCCTCTTTCTCCTCCTTTTCAATTTCCTCCAATTTGCCCATAATCCGACGACAATGGTCCCACCGCGTCCAACTAACGTCGGCCATCACCACTTACCCACCACTGCTTCCACCATCAAGTACGAGGTATGAGAATGTACATACACTAGATTGAGAATGTACTTTTAGAAATTATAAAATGTACCATTACATGATTCGAATTGTACCTTCAGTATTCAAAGATTCGATTGTACAATTAGATGTATAGGAATGCACATTTAGGTCCAACAAAATGCACTTTTGAGGGATTCACAATGAACAATTCAATTGAGGTGGTTTTCAAAAAATGCAATAAAAAAAAGCCGATAAGTGCGAAAATGGGAGAAGGACGAGGTGGCGCGTGGCGGACTCGCCTTACTTCGCCTTTCCTTCTGGTGGGCTCGGAAGCCGGAGGATGAAAGTCCGATCATTTGTCGGCGGTGGCGATGGTGGTGGTGGTCGGCTCTAGGAGGAGAGAGAAATTGTGGGAGGGGAAAGGGAATGGAAGAAATTCTGGGTTGTGACTTTTTCTTTTCTTTTGTTTTTAAATATTTTAAATTTAATCTTAGCCGTTGATCTACTTTAATCCAAGAGTTAGCAAGAGTTCCCATGGTTCTCATTTAAGGAGGAGTTTTCATATGAACTGAATCCTGTATATATATGCTCGAGAAGCCAAATGACCAAATTGGTATATAAAAAAACACCCAAATACCAAATTGATATGAAAAAATCATCAAAAGACATATTGGTATATAAATAAATAACAAGAGTCAAATAAGTATTTTTTCCCCAAAGTTGGAAAATCGACACAAAAAATTAATTTTCATTTTCAAAAATGATTTTATACTAAATTTTAAAATATTTTTCATGGTACAACTTATTTTTGTAAAAATAGTAGAAAACTGTTTTCATATTTTTGAAAAAAAAATAAGCACTTATTTTTGTCGATTTTTCAACCCCGACAAAAAGTTAGGCTTATTTGACTCTCTTGGCATTTTTTATACCAATCCGTCTCTTGAAGTTTTTTTTATACCAATTTGGTATTTGGGTGTATTTGTATATACCAATTTGGTCATTTGGTCATGCTCGAGACCATACCTAACATAGCTCATCACTCTAACAAGTCAACTCAACTCAACTCTTTTAACACTTCTCACAACTGTTCCCTTTCAATCTCTTTATCCTCCCAAAATCAAAATGTCCCCCATTTTTCACACGATTCTCCTTACCAACTCCACATTTACCTCCAAAACTTCGAATCAAAATGTTCCAATCCTTCATTTTGGCAAAGCACGGCTGGATCGAATTGGGTAGGAGAGAGAAGGTGAAGAGGATGAGAGTCAAGTTTCTGGATCTGGATCTAATCAGGTTCAGTTAACATTTGGGTTATTTTCAATACCGGTTTGGTTTGGTTTATATTTCCGGTTTTGTTAAAAAAAACGTGACCTGGCAAATAACGGTCAACTGATGCCGACCTTATAACGGTCTTATTACAATTTTATAACGGTCTTCTTACAAATTTGAATTTCGGTTAGAAGAAATTAAGCCAACTGCTCTCGGATCAATTAATCAATTGAAATTTTGTGAGAGCAGATGGTTGCACTGGGACCTATACAATTCGTTGGACTAGATTCTGATCGGGTCTCTTTCATTTTACTCTCAAATCGTTATAGATTATTATTATAACGTAGCATACCACGACACATATGTGCGTAGTGTGGCTGCAAATAGTTTCAACTATGAGTTAACAAAAAGTATAGAAACTTACACTATATATATCGATTATTGTGGGTTGATTTAATACTTGGAGGCTCGTTTTTTTTTATTCTTCTTTCTATTTTTCTTCCACATCTTTCATCTTTTTCAATTCTTCACCCTCCTATGATAAAATATTTCTCATGTGTTCTTTTTCTTCTCATTATTCGTCCTTTTAACCTCCATACGCTACGGTATAGTTTGGAAGGAATATTAATTCTTAATCGACTATGATTTCGTTTCTCAATTTGTGCGTTTCTTTTCTTTTTTACTAATATTTTCAGATCATTTTTTTTTTTTTTTTTTTAACCAATTTGAATTCCCATCGTCAAAAGAATCAAATTTTCTCAAAAGGTATACCTAGTGTACTTCAACAAAACCCAACGACATATCAAGAAAGTTTAGAAGTTAAGAAGAAAAAAAATAGCAAGCCAATTCATAAACAAAAGAGTCGTTATTAAAGAAAGTGGTAAGTTTAGAAGAGAGATCAAGTTCAAAGGAACATAAAGTATATAGATTAGAGGGAGGGTCCAGTCATCGGAATGCCCGTGGATAAGTTTTGTATTCGTGTATTGGGTGTGATTGTGGAAAACTCACGATGGTTGCTAAGAGGGTGTATCGTCATGAGGCATTTTATCAATAGTGAAAGTCGCGATATATTTTGTAACACAAAGACAAAAGTCAAAGCACAATCATGTTATGATAGTCGGGTTATAGCAAGGTTATGATATGATTGAGTTCTTTTGAAATAGTCTCGAGAAAACGCAATTAAGAAAGTATACAACAACCAATTTGTACGCGCTTCGCAATCAATCACATACATTATCTAAAAAATGGATGATAATGTTTACACTCATATTGATCTTTACACGCTTCGCAATTTGACATATTTTTCATTTTTTACGCAGTTATGTAGTTCACCGTAATTGCCAAGCCAAAAACCTGTTTTTACTCACACTCCGCTAGAGGTGTCAAACTTGAAAGGTGAAACATTTTCATGATTTTGGCGTACATTGAAGTGTCCATGTGTCATATCCTTGTTCAAGAGTTTGATATGGGGGCATGGTAATACAAATTGTCCAAATAACATAGATAAATTTTGAACTAGGGTATGACACGTGGACATTTCAATATACGCTATGATAGCATGATGTATGAGGTATTAATTTGAGAGTGTCCATGTCTGCTGCTCTCTCCTTCCCTTTTGCTCTATCTGCTTTGTTGTGATTAAGTATATAACAAAATGTTCGGCTTTATTCGGTTGCCTGTTATATATGTCACTACTGTGATTAGAGTAGAATCGCTAATTCTGTATCTGATAGATGAGCTTGTCGAACACCCCTTGAAAAGCAAGGCCACGCTTCAAGATGGAGGGTGTCGAAGGCCATTTGCATACTCCGATCATTTCAGAAACATGTTCTCACTTCTAATTACTTTTTTCGAATACGATTTATGTTAGCCAACCCAAATCGTTTTGAGAACATCCCGTTCTTATCACAATTGCAATACTAAGAAAAAAGACAAATCCCACCTACAAGGTTTTACAAATTCTGATAAAACTTACATGCAACTGAACTACCTCTTTAAACGTGTAAATTAAATGAACACACAAGATGAAAAACGATGACATTGCGATGACATGATGACATTCCAAATTCCTACCTATTGTGTCAAAACAAAGAGATTTTCCTACCTATTAAATTACATTTTTCTACAGTGTGACCTATAATCCCGTGTCTCAAGTCTCAACCAAGTGTTCATGGAATTGTAATCGGCTTAAACTTCATCAACGCCACATGTATCACTATCAAGTTTTTCAGAGTAGAATCTTCTACGGCTAACTAATGCAATGTTTTCAACGTCTTTTGCAAATCCCGAGATAAATGATCACTTAATGACAAACTATCGATCATATACTAAATTTTCACATTTGTGAAGTACGGACGTTTTGCAACAGAAAAAAGATTAGTCATTGACTCATTGTACTAGCAAAATCCAAACCTGTACAAAATTACCTACCAATCTACCATAGTTACTGAGTTATTTTCTTCATCTAAAAATCTACATTACCCATCCCTATACAATAGGACTACTACGAAATGCGCAAAACCCTCTTACAAGGTTCTACAAATTCCGAGTAAGACTACATATTACCGAACCTCTCCAAACTCGTCGATGACATGGTCACGCAAGATATCTGGAGAAGACGACGTATATCTAAACCTCCCTAAAAACTGGTCGACAACAATGTCGATATTGCAAACATTGTTGGAGAAGTTAGTCATGAGAACAAAGGAGCATGACAATACACCTCCTAATTATGTAAAGTTTACCCCTTTGTTCTCTTAAAAACCTCCCTAATTTCCTGCTTGACATTCTCTTCTCAGATTGCCCCATAATTCTTTGCAACTTCTTATGAATGTATATATGATCTTCCACGAAAATTCAGGGAATCGTGTGTTTGAAGTGTTGTTTGGTGTTAAGACTGTGTTTGGGTGTATCTTTGTTTCTCTAAGCATAAAAGTTCTCAACTTTGCAAACTTTATGATATTGCAAAACAAAGAGCCAAACAAAGGGTACTTATATAGGGAAAAGTTGAGGGAAGATAACATAAGGGAATGTGGTCCAAATAGAAAGGGCAATTTACCTCGGGTCCCCCCTCCCTTAAATTGGAATCTCTTACCCTTAGTTTATAAGAACCTCTCCCCCATTTCACTAAATTTTTCATACTACTCTTGTCTTTTTGTCTCTCCAAACAACACTTAGTGGCTCCAAAGATTAATGTGAGGTTCATCTAACTTCTTGTATTAATTGTAAGACGAATTAGATACGAGACTTGTTAAATGTAAGTGACTGTTGTTAATTGTAGTAGACCTACTCTACTAATATGTAGTGTATGTATCTAGTCCGCCTTTCTTGATCTCTATCTTGTGCATTGTAAATTCGTTTGTGTATTTTTGTCGATATTATATGAACACTTCAAATCTTTGGATCTAAATACTATATGCATGAACTTGATATAGTTACATCGATTATTCATCCTCGTTTGTACGAAAGAGTATCATAACTAAGGGAAATTTTCGTTCATATAAATATGTAATCTAACCGACGTTCCATCATTTTTCTGTATTCCGAGTATACGGTGAAGTGATATATATAGTTCAAGTTTAATAGGGTTGGGGGTAAAAGGGGCACCTCTATTGAACTTGTATGGGAAGAGAAAGAGACACTTTGATGCTTCCTTATTAACAGATCTTACATGGACTTGAGCATGTATCTTAAGAGTAGATGAATGACAAGACCATTTAATGTCTAGTAACCCTATTTATCCCTTGAAGTGGTAAAAGTTAAAATGTACCTTATAATTTACGAGTCATTGACATTGAATGGACTTAGTATAAGAGCTCTATCCAAGTCATTGACTCAACTTTTGTACCTAAAGATTCTTCAAAAGTTTGCTACTTCATGTGTATATAATTGATTAATTGGCAATTATTCCCTTGAGAGGGCATAATTTTCTTTGTACTCCAATCTATCTATCTATCTATCTATCTATCTATCATGAGAGAGCTAATATAAATGAGATCACAAATTATGTACAAACTTGATCTAGATATGGACACGGACCGATACTCCTATTTGATAGATCCGAATAGTTACGGTACCAAATATGTAATAGTATGTACTAGTAATACTGTATGGTCCCCTAATTAACCCATAACCATCCCATATATCCTTCCAAATGAAGGTACTGTCAATGACCGTGGGGGATGAATGTCATAAATTGTGGGATCATCATGAATAATACAAGGCATTTTTATTAGCTCTAGAGAGTTTAGTCTTACAACTGCCCTTCAATTATTAGCTCAAGGGTATATATAGTATTTGTTACTACACAAAGGGTCAAAATTCTCGGCTCAAGAAAAATAAAAAGGACAATAATGTCTTACAAAGTTAGGCCTTAGGATAATAAAGGCTATTTGTTGTATTTACAAAATTGACTGGAGCGAGCTGAAGGGCTAAGGCTATCCTTATCCGTAAGATTTACTAGAGTCTTAACAACAGTAAAATATTACTATTATATTTTTTAAGACTCAAATAAGACCCACAAAAACTTCACGTTTATCCCTCAGACTTTAAAAATCTCGTGAACAGTTTAATATATGGGACCCGAATTCTTAGCTAAGATTTGTTCCTCAGACTTGCAATGAGGACAGCCTAGTTGAGTGGACACGGAAGATTCGAAATGATCATTATATCTACAAAATTGAATTCTTTTCTCTTTTTATTTTCATAAGAAACGAACAATGCAATTCCTATCATAAAATTTCGGCTCTAAAAGAACCGAACTTGTAAATTGATTTTCTAATTCTTAATGAGAAACTCTTAAGATATAAGAACCAACATTTACTCACTCGAATTAATATGTTGGGGAGTTGGAGACCCTTGACTTGTCTGATTACTAGTAGTTTACTACACCTTACAAAAATTCAGTCTAGCCGTCGAGTATCAATTCACCAACAATAATATAAATCAAATACAGGCTGTGTATTAGTACTCTAATCAGAAGAAATGGGGCAAATTTAAGTAAAAATGATTTAAATTGCAGACACTTGTCCTAGTACAAGAAGCAGAGCAACGACAAGGTGAAAACTTGAACCTTAAAAAACGCAAATTTAGAGCAAAACACACTGAATTAGAGCAACGACAAGGTGAAAACTTGAACCTTAAAAAACGCAAATTTAGAGCAAAACACACTGAATTAAGCAACATAAACCAAAACATGGAAACATGTATTTCCCTCTTAATCCCCTGCATCTTATTATTCCTGCTGTACTCTCATTTCAGTGAGATATATAGTTAACAAGGGAGTATACAAAGTAGTGAAAGAAAGCGAGCATTGTCTTTGCAGTTTAAATGAATGAACTGATTCACGCACGTCTGTCTTAGGCGGACAAATAATGGACGATGGACTGATCCACGCAAGTCTATGTTTGAGATAGATTTGCTTAGATTAGTAGTTTAGTACATTTGGATCGTATTGTTCATTTGTTTGAGTAATTACGTAAGCATAGTTATGAGTTTGGCCTCGTGCTTTTCCACAACAATCAAGAGTTACAATATTGTTTTACTATGATTACGTTTCATTTTTAGTATTTGGGCAAAAGGGAATGACACTACTTCGAATTCCTAACTCTGCTGATTTTGTTGTCTGATATTGACATCCTCAGACTTCGAATAACATATATCTTGATATGATCGTAACGAAACTTCCCATCCTAGGGGTCGGTCATGTCACTAGTCATTGCTCTTTGGGCAACATTGAAATGTTAATGTTTGGTTCGAATTTCTCTCATATGTTTAACAAAACATTAACAATCTAGAAAACTAAGAGAACACCGACCAATGTGATTCACAGATTCATTCATGTATTAGAATGTTGCAACACAACGATGGACAATGGGACGTTTTTTTTAGTTATCGATAGAACCTTGAAATTTCCATTCATGCATTCTTTACGTTGGTTTTCGAGTTCATGCAGGAAAACATTATTATTGGACATCTAGCATTGGCTTTGACCAAAAACAGATCAGGATAGAATTAAACTGAAATAAATCTAGTAGCGCAATAATACGAAGACAAGGATAATTAATTAAGGAAAAAAAAAAGCAGAGGATTAGCAGACAATTAGGCCATTATCTGGTCCAAACTGTTTCCTGGGCTTAGCCAGTCTTAACTCTGGTTACCTTATAATAACCGAAAAAACGACATATTTGTACAGTACAAAGTAGACATATCAGCACGTGAAAACCTCGCGTTATACAACTGTG
Organism: Spergularia azorica; assembly: GCA_038382645.1. NCBI lineage: Eukaryota > Viridiplantae > Streptophyta > Magnoliopsida > Caryophyllales > Caryophyllaceae > Spergularia > Spergularia azorica. Next base: position 5,796,866 of record JBBYHQ010000017.1, read on the forward strand.
TTATTACCTTTTTGCCCCTCTAGTGTAGCATCACAAATTCACAATGATCCTGTATTGATTGGTTGAGTAATATACAAGCGAAAGATTTGGGGATTTGACAGTTGTTAAAAGTGTGTTTCTTTGTATGATGTCGACCTTAATTATATTATTTGTGTTAATTGACTTAATTTCTTTGTTTTTGGTTGTTTAATGGACAAGATCCTCTTGATTAGTGTAGAAGATCATACTTAGTGAGTAGATTAAAATCTTAATCTTGGTTTAATCGAAGATTTGTTGTTGCTAAGACACTTGTACTATGCCCGTATGGTTCATTGTACTTGAAGGTTTAGAATCTCGATATCCGGCATAAATCACAATGTTAATGTTGGTGTACTTTTAAGTTTTAACGTTCGGAAAATTTAACTTCAAAAGTGACAACCATGTTACATAACCACGGTACACGACTTTTTGACGATAAATCCAGTAAATGTACCGTAAAACCGCATTTATTACACCTTACTCACTCAGGTGACTTAAACATGACGTCTTCAAAATCCTATGGTGAAATTTAATTTGTTAAAAGGACTCACGACTGTGGGCCGCCATGGCTACAAAATGGAAGTCTCGATTATTACAATCCATCAACATATCAAACCCAATTACCATTTTGGGCTTCACATAGATTCAGCAAGAGTTCTCCGATGCCGCAGGTTCAAGTGTCATATGACAGTTAGTTAAACCTGAAGTCTCGGTTCAGATGATGGAGACTACTCAGGAGTCAGGAGTCATGACCTGAGTTCTCAAAAAATGAACCGATTTCGCAGTCCACATTTAGTGTTTGTAAGCCGGAATTTCAGGTTTGGATGCTCCATTGCGAGACTAATAGCAACTTAGCAAGCAAGCAACCCTGAGTTCACAGTGAGTGCTACCAGCTCAGGTTACAAATGGTAAGATTGACATTAGTTTGGTGACTGTAACCTGAAAATCCATGTTCAGAAACTGAGATTTAACAATGACATGAGTTCTCAGGAGCTAAACTATGCCACAGTTCGAAGTCATTGTTTCTAAGCTAGAATTTCAGATTTTCAGGTTTGCAGACGATATGAAAAACTTCTCTCACAAATGAATTTGCAAAGATCACCTGCCTCGTACACTAAAACAGAATATGCAGACGAACCATGACATGTATATTTCATAGATAAGATAAGAGAAAATCTCAGACTCTGTCTATGTGTGTGTATATACTATATATCATCAACAATCAACATTCGCATTTGGAATAGTTGGAGGATACATTTTCACATCAGAAAGGGAAAACTAACCTCTCTTTTATTCCAGGGAACCATTGTGTCTTGACCCCTTTGCTTGCTTGGAGAGGCGGCTTCTTTTGAAGTACGGGACACCAGTACAACAATAACATTACAACAGTGCACCAAAGGCTTACATCCCTATGCTTGGAACACAGAGAGGCTATCTGGATGGATGACTGAAAATGAATATTACTTCGACAATTGCATCCATTGAGTACAACTTCACAATATAAAGAAGAAACGCCAGTTTATCGAGCAATTTTTTTCGTCCTTCAATCATATTCCCAATTGGAAATGGAAAAAACACACAGGAATAGTAATACAATAAAAAGAGCAAGAAGATGAAAGTGTGCAAGAAGAAAGTTCATTAACTTTGAATGCGGAGAGGAATGTGATGGACCTTGAACCAGTCAGGGCCACTCTCATTCTAACATCTTTCTTCCAATAAGGGGCAACAACCGATGTGCAAGCAGCCAAGTGATGGAGGTAGGGGTTCTTCAGGCAAGCATTGAAGCTCAGGGCAAGAAGAGAGATATAAGCTTTGGAGGGATGTGAGGGTTTGAAGGGCCTTGCCATCCAAGAACCTCAATTTCGGAAACCAGTCAATGGCAAGCTTTGTAAGAGAATTAGGCAGAAGACAACTCTCATCAGGGAATATCTCTGCAGAGTAACGCAGGATTGTCAACTCTAATAGATGAGAAAATCTTACCAAACTCCTGGGACTCCACTGTGATGTCGTTTTGAAACAAAAGTCAAATGTAAGATGCTTTAGCTTTGAGGGGAACACAAGTTCTGCATCATGAGTATCATCTGTAAGCAGTGGCTTCACGTTCTCACATCTCCGGATATGTAGGGACGTAATGGGAGCAGGAAACACTGTTGCTGTTCCGCTGGCTGTAGCTTTTCCTATTATTTCCAACTTCGGGCAATCACTGATTCACAGATCCGGGAGAGCGGCCAAATTGTGGCCACCTTCATCTGGAACAACCACACCTTCGCTAGATCTCTGCAATTGGTAAAAACGACTGTCCGTAGATTTGGTAACATGCCCAATGGAAAAGACACTAAACAACCACCCATGTAGTCAAAGTGTACCTGCTTAAGGAAAGAGTAGAGGTGCATCCTCTCCATTGCTATGGGTAAGTCCCAGTTTTCAAAAGAGCTTACTTGGAGAACATGTATTGAAATTGGCAGGGTATCCCCTGGGGCTGATTTGAGGCTAGGACAGCCAGATAGCCTGATCTTCTCAAGATGTTCAAGAAATACCATGGCCTTAGGAAGAGATACGAGAGCTTGACATGATTTCACACTGAGCTCCTTAAGTTTGAGAGGTTGTGCAGTGTCTGCCAGTGACCTGAGAGCTCCACATGCGTCTATATCTAGCAACTCAAGTTGGGGAGATAATCCAGTATTTGCAAGGGACTCAAGGTTGTCACAAATAGATATACGTAACTCCCTGAGAGATAGCAACGTGGCGAGTTCTGCTGGTAAGTTAATCAGCTGATCTAATCCACGTAACTTCAAGCTCGTCACTGTGGTAAGAAGATAGACACTTGCCAATTCCAGATTACGCCATGCCACCAGGCTTAGCACATGGATGGAAGGCAGCTGCGGAAGTGAACAAAAAAGCTGCTCACATCCACGTATCCCAAGTTCTTCAAGTGACGGTAAATGCACAGGCAGGACACCCTTCAAATTGGGACAATCCTCCAAGAGAAGCTTCTTCAAGCAAGGGAAAGGAAACCTTCCGCCCTCAACCTCGTACCTTGGCCATACCTCTCAGGTCTTCATTCCAATGAACTCCAGACTTTCTAAGGCCGGAAAAGGAGTTGCCAATGATGAGTTATTGCCATAAAAATCAGGCTCTACCTTTGTTACGTACTGCAACCCACTTATTACAAGTTCCTTGAGATATGGCAACCGCCCAACAGATGGCAAGGACAAACAATACTTAAAATCAGTTAGACACAGGTAAGTAAGTTTTATATATCCTGAACAACCAGTATCTAACCAATTTGGAAAGATTGCGCCCCCATAATTTATTATTGAGTGCTTTGAGAGGCTTAGATGTGGCTTTAAATTCTCAAGAACTCTCCTTTCCTTCTCGGACTTGTCACTGTCACTGGTATCAAATTCGAGTGCTAACTCTTTGATGTGTTCCTTGTGGCTCAATTTCGCATCAGAAGCTTATGACAAAGTTATGATAAAGTTGTCTCCTCGATGATTCTTGAGATGAAAATTTCTCATTTCTGGACACACTCATCCTTTGTTGGACTCTCCCTAACGTTTAAAAAAAACCCTCTTTTTAATATACTACTACCAGACTATAGAGTTGCGAAACTGCTTCTGTCAGTGAGCCACACCACACGGCCCTTGATCTTTGGGAGCTGGCAATCTTTAACCCAATTATCATTCGGGGTTATGCGGTGGGGAATGTGATGGATCTTGGACCAGTCGGTGCCACTGTCACTCTTACATCTTTCTTTCAATAACGGGCAGTTTTCAACGTACAAGTAGCCAAGTGATGGAGGTAGGGGTTCTTCAGGCAAGCATTTAAGCTCAGGGCAACAACTAAGCTCCAAATCTTTGAGGGATGTGAGGGCTTGAAGGGCCTTGCCATCCAGAAACCTCAATTTAGGACACCATGAAATAGCTAGCATTGTAAGAGTATTGGGTAGAACACAACTCTCATTAGGGAAGACCTCTGCAGAGTGACGATACATTCTCAAATTTATCAGATTAGAAAATTTGAACAAACTCCTGGGACTCCACTGTGATGTCATATTGCCATAGAAGTCAAACATAAGATGCTTTGGGTTTGAGGGGAAGCCATGTTCTGAATCATGAGTATCATCTGCAAGCAGTGGCTTCGCTTTCTCACATCCAAGGATACATAGGGTCCTGAGGTTGGGGGCAGGCAACACTGTCGCTGTTCCGCTGGCTGTAGCTTTTCCTATTATTTCCAACTTCGGGCAATGTCTGATGTGCAGAATTCGGAGAGTGACCAAATTGTGGCTACCTACTTCATCTGGAATAAACACCTTCTCTAGATCTCTGCACCTGGCTAAGATGACCGACTGTAGATTTGGGAACATGCCCAACGGAAAAGACACTAAACAACCACCCATGTCCGAGAGGATTACAACCTCAAGGGCAGAGTAGAGGTGCATCCTCTCCATTGCCAAGGGTAATTCCCAGTTTTCACAAGAGCTTACATGGAGGTACTGTATTGAAATTGGGAGGGTATCTCCTGGGGCTGATTTGAGATTAGGACAGCCAGAAAGCATTATTTCCTTAAGATGCGCAAGGAGTACCATGGCCTTGGGAAGAGACACGAGAGCTTCACATGACGATACATCGATCTTCTCAAGTTTCAGAGGTAGTACAATATCTGCCAGTGACCTGAGAGCTCCACATTTGTCTATACTAAGCAACTCAAGCTGGGGAGATAATCCAGTATTTGCAAGGGACTCGAGGTTGTCACAATTGGATATACATAACTCCCTGAGAGATAGCAAGGAGGCGAGTTCTACGGGTAAGTTCACCAGCTGATCCAATCCACTTAACTTCAAGCTCGTCACTGTGGTAAGAAGATAGACACTTGCCAATTCCAGATTACGCCATGCCGCCAGGCTTAGCACATGAATGGAAGGCAGCTGGGGAAGGGAACAAGAAAGCTGCTCACATCCGCGTATCCCAAGTTCTTCAAGTGACGGTAAATGCACAGGCACGTCACCCTTCAAATTGGGACAATCCTCCAAGAGAAGCTTCTTCAAGCAAGGGAAAGGAAACCTTCCGCCCTCAACCTCATACCTTGGCCATACCTCCCAGGTCTTCATTCCAATGAACTGCAGACTTTCTAAGGCCGGAAAAGGAGTGGCCAATGATGAGTTATTGCCATAAAAATCAGGCTCTACCGCTGTTACGTACCGCAACCCACTTATTACTAGTTCCTTGAGATATGGCAACCGCCCAACAGATGGCAAGGACATACAATATTTACAACCAGTTAGACACAAGAAAGTAAGGTTTATATATCCTGAGCAGCCAGCATCTAACCAATTTGGAAATCTTGTGCCCGCATAATTCTTTATTGTGAGCTTTGAGAGGTTCAAATGTGGCTTCAAATTCTCAAGAACTCTCCTTTCCTTATCGGACTCATCACTATCGCTGGTATCGAATTCGAGAGCTAACTCTTTGATGTGTTCCTTGCGGCTCAATTTCGCATCGAAAGCTTCTTGAGCATCAGTCACATTCTGCAACCGCCGAAGAGCAAGCGTGCCACAGATCTCTGACAAATCCCCTAATTCTCTTAGGCTTGCTCCACTTTGCTTACCCACAATGAAACCGGTAAGCGTTTGTAAGCCTGTCAGTTTGCTCATATTTTGAGGCATCTGAACCAATGACTTTGTTTCTGTTATATCCAGATGACTCAGAGATACAAGTCTGGACATGTCTACCGGCAACTTTGTAAGACTACGACAATAAGATAGCAAAAGAACGTGCAAATTGTATAGTCTACTCACAGATTGAGGAAGCTCTTTGATGCTGTTATAAGAGAAGTCCAAGTAACGGAGTTGCTTAAGATTTCCAATGGACTCAGGCAATATGAGGATCTGACAGTTCGGAAGGGTTAGCACTCGCAAACAATAACATTGAGATAAAAGTTGTGATAAGATCTTAATGCCCAAAATATACATGTATCCGTCCGGATTTCCGTGGCTTAGAAAAGCTCGCAGTGACTTGGCTTCATTAGCAGCATGGAATCGGGCAATTGGGTTAAGATTATAAGGATTGAGCACAAATTGCCTTGTTCTTCTAGATACTTCCACCACACTGTGGATCTCCTGCCTTGCAACAAATTCTCCAGCCACAGCTTGCGCCAGATCATGCAAAAGATCGTGCATTATAAACTTTGATTTCCCTTGACCCCTTTGCTCGAAGAATGACCTTGATAATAACATGTTGAAGTACTCCTCTCCTATGTCCTCCATTCTTCTCTTTTTCTTACTAGGCTGTACCAAATTTTCAGCAATCCAAAGGAGCACAAGAGTTATCTTGTCGAATTCATAGTCCTTGGGATAAATGGCACAGTAAGAGAAGCAGCGTTTGAGATATGACGGCAAATGATAATAGCTTACCCACAAGGCAGGAGCAACATTGCTCTTGTCAGGAGGCAAATCCCATATACTACTGTCCAGAATAGCTTGCCAGTCGCGAATGTCTTGCGTGGAACGCAACAGCCTACCAAGAGTTTTGATAGCCAGGGGCAAACCTCGACACTTCTCTGCAATATGTCTTCCAATTAGCTCTAAATTTTGGTTTGGAGTTGAATTTCCGACCCCAAATGCATGTGCTGAGAGTAGGGACCAATCATCTTCAACTGACAAGCGACTGAGGAAAAACACAGGAGCATTACACATAACAGATGCAACGCCTTCATTTCGAGTTGTGACAATGATTTTGCTACCAGGAGCACCAACATTAAAAGGTGTCTGTAAGCATTCCCAATCGCTGTAATTTTCGTTCCAGACATCATCCAAAACAAGGAGAAACTTCTTCTCCCTTAACTTGCCACTCAACTCAAGCTGGAGGACATTTAAGTCCTGGGAGTTGGAGCTTGATGAGCCAGAAATGGACTCAATAATTGACTTGGTAACTCGCACGATATCGAATTCGTCAGAGACACATACCCAAGCTTTAAGAACAAAGCTTCCATTCAGACTTTCATCATTGTAAATAAGCCTAGCAAGGGTTGTTTTACCTAGTCCACCCATACCAACAAGAGCAGCAACACTGACTCTGTTGCTTTCAGGTACAGCATCCTTAGGTACCAGAAAGTCAAGCAGCTTCTCTCTGTCGCCATCCCTACCATACACTCTAGAAACTTCCAACAAACAAGTCGATGGCAACCTTAGCGGTACTTTCACAGAAACGATTTCTCTCAACCCCAGTGCATCCTTTTGACTCAGCATACTCTCAATCATATCAACAACTTCAGTAATCTTCAAGGTAATTGACTTCGCAAAAGTAGAGGATCTATTGATAGCAGGAATCAAGTTGCGTACCTTGGCCCCGAGTGATTGAGGTTCCGGAAACAAATCCTCTTCCACAGACAAACGCAGAACTTCAGTGTTGATCTCGTCCACAACCTCCTCAGCTCGGTAGAACCAATGCTTGAGCTCGAGAAGCCACAGTTCAACTGCTCGATCAGTCAACTGCTTGTACTCAGCATCAGCAAGCAACTTCTCAGTCGCCAACATCAGGGTCTTGAGCTTGTTGACTAGGGACTTGTCAATTTTTGAGTGCTTGAAGAAGTCGATCAATTCCCTAGAAGCAAGCCTATCAAAGACAACTTGAAGCACAGCACCAAGAAATGTTTCACCAATAGCCATGAGAAGATTTCAATTAGAGGAGTTGATGATAGAATGAAGTTGAAAATTGCATATGATCAATGTATAAATGATGTAAGAAGTTCAGGAAAATATTAATGTCGCTGCCAAATCACACTAGACCGAAATTTCCTATGAGGAAGGGACAAATGCATGAGGTAGTAGATAATCTTAAGATAATCAACTTGACTAAAAAAAATTAATTGATGTACTGCAAACAAAATAGCAAATGACAAGAGTCCACCAACTCCACTATAACTCATTTCCAGGAAAGTCCAGTTGCATTTCACTTGGATCATTCATTTCTATCCTTCAATTATATAATCAAATTCTAGGTTTATGCACATCAAAGCTTTTAAAATTAACGAAAAAAGGATTTTGGCTGGATTATTAAACTACTAAAATCCCTGTTTATGACATTGAAATACACAAGGTACAATCAGTATTGTTTGTGATGAAAATTCTATACTAACAAGAGTTCATTAGAAAAGATAAGGGTTTCATGGTAGTGTAGAAAGCAGTCGAAATAAATTTCTTTTTTTTTGGTGTCATATAACATCCACCCCCACAAGCTTAAGATATAACGAATAGTTGAATACAATATCACCCTATCTAAGAAGCGTAGTTGATGCCACTTCATTTGTTAGCCGTAGTTTCTATTCAGATCCATGTTGTTAAAGAACCATCCCAACCAAAAGTTTAGACTGATGGTTGAGGCCCAATAATTGGTTATATCTTAACACATGTGATTATGTGAATCTGTCAAGGTTAAGCACCATCAAACGAAAATAAACTACACGGACCAGGAACTAAGAAATGGAACCATGCCCGTAATTAAATGGTTCTTATCTTTAATAGCTCTATGAGGGAGGGACTGAAAGGTACCATGGTAGCGCCATTACCATGATCATTCACTAGGGACATACGTACCAGCTAAAAGTACCACAAAATTCATATGAAACCTACATTTTATACCGTCTTGACTAACAAGCCGTAACACAAATGGAATGCTAATAAAGATGGCATCTTTCAGCCACCTTCGGCCTTCCTGATCCCGAAACCATTACTTTACCAAGAGAAGAAAACATCCCCTTTTCCGGCAACCACTGAATCTATTGACTACGAACAATTGCCAAGAAATGTTACTCCAAAATTCACGATTGTGATTTGTAACCATTAATAAAGCACACTACTTTGTTAATTGTTTATTAATCAATATACTCCATCAAACTTGTCTTTCAAGTTTCAATTGACTAGACCTCCATTGCAGCAACTTCCCCTACAAATTTCTTTTAATTCAAAAACCCTTTCACATTAAGATAGCACCTTTTTCAATTAATTTCAACCCATATAATTCTCTCATACTGATTAACAATTCAATTTATCATTAGTTCCAAAAATGATTTGGGGTCGACTAACATGAATCGTCAAATTCAAATAACCGAAATTGATAATAAAATACTCCACGAAAGACAATCAAATGAAGCTACAAAATTAGAAAGAATCATGCAAAATTGAAAAAAAGTAAAAGGAAGATGAGAGAAGAAAGACCGACAAAGTTGGTAGGTAAAGTAGTTAGTTTGGCGGGAATAAGCTGGATAGCGCGCGTCATAAGATATTTCAGACCGCGCCAATTACAGTTGCACCACCAGCCCATCAGGGGCATCAGCTCCAATTTTCGCGGCGGATTTTTCATTGTGAGGGTCCGTTGCATTGTTGGCAAATAGATCTAGAAAACGGGTCATTTGTGCAAAGAATTAGATCAATTGGTAAATGGTTACGGTTGTGTCTTTTGGCGAATACGTGATGCGTGGGAAAAATGTGGTTGATGTAATGCACTTCTGCCATGGGGTGCGTTGTCTTGGGTATGCTTGGGGTTGACTGATTTGGGTTTTAATGACGAGTTTTAGTAAAATAAGTCATTGGCATTCGCCGGGTGCTTTTTTTTATTTATTTATTTTTTTTTTTTTTTGCAATGGATTGATTTGTCGTTCATGCATTAATGTATGCTCAAATTAGGACGAGAATAAGAATAGTAGATGATATGCTATTACATTGTGGTTACATTCTTACAGATTTCTCATATAAGAACTCGTCTCTTTCAAAATTATCATCGTGACTCATTTTACGACGAAGTCAAACTAAAACTTGGAATACATGAATACAATACTCAACAATTCCAAATTTCCATGGGGGTTTCACTGTTTTGTTCAAGTTCAACCAGCGTGGGCGCGGCATCTTTCAAGCTGACATCTTTAAAATTGGAAAATTGCATAACCAACAATAAAAAAAATCCCCAAATTAATTTGATTGATTCTAAACTTCACAATTACTCTTCCATCTCCTACTAAATCACCCTTTATTTTTAGACCAATTCTCTAATGGAAGGAGCATTAACATTCAAACTCAAACAATTTCCCCCAATTTCTAGGGTTTCGTCCCAATTTCTTAAACCCTTCAATTCCAGGTCTCAAATCCCCAATTCAATTTCATTTTCTCGCTTTTGTATTGACGATCACACTTCTTCTTCACTCTTTCTTCGAGCTCATCAGGTATAATTTACGAATTTGGGGTTTTAATTGGTTTTGTAATTAGGGTTTTCATTTAATCGCTTGCGTATATTAGAAGTTAAACATTTCTATAAGTTTGCTGTGATTGCTTATTAATAATTGTACTGTGATTGTGTTTGAGTTGCATAAGTTGAGTTTTTTTTAATGATTTGATTAAATTCTGTAGATTATGTTGTTCATTTGGTGGAATGTTCTTGTATAAGTAGGGGAACTATTGATATTAGGGTATTTTCGCGGTCGATTGAGTTGGTGATAATCTGATATTAGGGAAATTATAGACATTTGAAGAACTGGTGATAGGTTGATATCAGTTTGTTGTTCGTCGTTCGAGCTGGTGGAAGAGTATGTGTAGGAATGGGGGGGGGGGGTTGGAGCCCTTCTCGTCTGTAAAGCCTTTTTTTTTATAGGCGTAAAGTGCTACCTTAGTTGCAGGTGATTGGATGATGGATTGGGGGTTTGGTAATCAAGTTGCAAAAAGGATTGTGGTAGGCATAGTCTCATAGAGATGCTTTGTGATAGAACTTGAAATTGTAGCGTGGCCTCTTTTGATTGGTGTATTCTCCGAGTTTGTGAAAGCCTGACTCTTTGCCTTGAAAAGGGCGTTTATCTTAATTACGAATGACTGAGGGTGGGGGTGGGGGGCGGTGGGATAATGTCAATTGTGAGAAGTTGAAGGAGGGGTTGTGCTGATCAAGTTGCAAAAAATACTTGTGTTAGGCATAGAGGAGCTTTGTTATTGAAGCTGTAATTGTAGTGTGACCTTTGCTTAGATCAGAGTATTTTCCGAGTTTGTGAAAGCCTGACTTTTTGCGTTTAAAAGGGTTTTTGAATTGGTTACGAATGACTTGGGGGTGAGTGGGGGGAGGGGGGGTAGTGTCAACTGTGAGAAGTTGAAGGAGGACTGTAGTGGTGATTTTTACATCTGAAGTTAAAACTTGAAATTACGAGGTGTCTTTTTCGTTTTTGAGGATGGGTGGTTGAAAGTTGAAATCTTGATTAGTCTATGTTGTGTTTTGCAGACGGACTCGGTACATGCGCCTGCCGCCATCCCAATGGCTGGTGAGTCTGTAGAGCATGCACTGAAGATTAAAGAGTGGGAGGCAGGAATGCTTCAAGAGGAAATAGCTGCGAGCCAGGGCATAAAAATCAGAAGACGACCACCAACTGAACCTCCTGCAAATTATGAGGGTCCTTTTGAGTTTCAGATACAAAATGTGTCCACTACACCTCTTAACATTCTGGAGGAGATTATATGGTTCAAGGACATTGAAGTATCACAGGTAGTTTAGTCCTCTATATCTTATGCGTATTGCTTGCTGAATTGCCTCACATATTAGACTATCGCTTCTTGTACTAACTTATCTTATAACTATCGTTTCTTATTAGTTGAAAGAGAAACTGTCTTTTGAGGCGTTGGAACAAGCTCTCACTAATGCTCCTCCGACTAGAGACTTTCCTGGCGCATTGAGGGCTGCCTACCAGCGAACAAGATTACCTGGCTTAATTGCAGAAGTTAAAAAGGCTTCACCTAGTAGAGGCATTTTGAGAAAGGACTTCAATCCGGTATGACTATGAAATTATCCCTATGGCAGTTTCATGTGTGCACTAAAACTACTTTCTAATGTAGCAAAAATACTTGGAACAAAAGTTGCATCCTGCATTATGGTGCGAGGGGTCATCCGTATAAGGTTTAGAACTATGGATATTCTTGGCATATGTGTGTACATCTTAAACTATTTACTGTTTTGTTGATTATTTCTTCGCATTGCAGAAACTGTTCTTAAAGTCCATTGTCTAGTATGTTCTCTTGTGGACAGTTTGGTTGAGTTCCCCATGGTTGGATTTGGAAATGGTAATTTCTATACATTATGTTGTTACGTCTTATGTGATCATCAACTTCAAAAGCCATGAGCTTTCTTCGACACACATCATCGGCTCAAAACTGATCAACAATATTTGGTTTAAGGAGTGTGAATACCATGTCTAGATATTAAACTGTCTGTATTTGGAATAGCTTAGTAGGTGGGTCGATGCTTGACTAACACTTGACCAGAGATAGGCAACACGCTAGTGAATTTGTTTTTCTCTATCTGAAGCCTTTTTCACTTCCAATGTGATGTTACTGATGCGTTTGGGGCCTCCCAGGAAAAGCAAGGGTGGCTTCTTTATAGTTCTTATTTAGAGCTGACCAGGATTTGCCTAATGGCAGGTGGAAGTTGCAAAAGCCTATGAGAGAGGTGGAGCAGCATGTCTTAGTGTCTTGACTGATGAGAAATATTTTCAGGTAATGTGGTAGTTTTTGGCTTGCTAGTGGATGTGTCTGAAAACAAATTCTGGGCCACCACCTGAGTACCTTATATATCTCATGACAGGGAAGTTTTGAGAATTTGGAGGCAATACGCAATGCTGGTGTACTGGTTAGTTTAAATTCACGCTTTATCCATAGTTTTGAGCCATTTATGAATTGAACCTGAGAACTTACTTCTTGTGCAATTTGGTCTTATAGTGTCCTCTGCTATGTAAAGAATTTGTAGTGGATGCTTGGCAAATATACTATGCTCGTCTGAAAGGAGCAGATGCTGTTTTGTTAATTGCTGGGGTGTTGCCTGATCAAGACATTAAATACATGTTGAAGATTTGCAAGGCATTGGGGCTGGCAGCACTAGTTGAGGTTAGTCTGCACAAGCCTTTACTTAAGTTTGCTGCATTTATTTTGCTAAAATGCTCAATTAGGACCATAAGCAGATGTGAAGCTGATGTCCCGCAGTTTGATCCTTGTGTTCTGCATCTGGATAGTTAGACCGAGTACTTAAATTCGTCTTGTACCATTTGTCTTTACTACTTGAGTTCAAAATTTTTAGGTAAAAATATTTTCTCTTGTATTTCTCTTAAGGTCCATGATGAGAGGGAAATGGATCGCATGCTTGAAATTGAAGGCATTGAACTTATTGGAATCAATAACCCTGATCTTGGTAAGGCTTCTGTATGCATCATTCTAACATGTTTACCTGATTCATTGTTGACTTTTGATTTTTGTGCTATCGAGGGTGTCTTATCGTCTAAACGTGCTATATGTCCTTGTCGATAGGAACGTTTAAGGTTGATATAAGCAATACAAGGAAGCTTCTTGATAAAAGACGCCTAGAAATTCTCAATGAGAAGAACATTATTGTAAGTTTTCCTTTTAAGGGTTTCGTTAGCTTCCACCTTGTCCTTTCAGCATTTTCTACAATTGATTTATACAATCTTACCCTGCTACATATCCGCATGATTTCAGGTAGTTGGAGAGTCTGGTTTGTTTACTCCTACTGATATCAGCTATGTTCAAGAGGCTGGTGCGAGAGCGGTGAGTTCAATGGATTTGCTTGCTTTATCTACTTTTTGAAATACAATTTCTTATTTTTGGAAGACTATGTCAATCTTATCACTTGCAGCCATCCTAGGACTGCTAGGAGTTGAAGGCTCTTATCAGTGACAATATTTTGTATCACTATTATCAGATGTCATATTTTATCTTAAGCAATAGTTCATGATTACTGCAGAGCTATGTAAACCCTTCAATTTGAAACCTAGTCAATCACGAGCCCCCACCCTTGAAATTGTTAGTTAGTCATGGAATGTCGATACAGATTAGGAGGTTTCCAAGAATAGTATGGAGCAGACCTCCTCCCACCCTCAATAGAAAGAAACACCTCCAAAAGAAAACCTTGTTTTAGATTCCGTAGTACCGCGGACAAGCTCTAATATAGTCGGCCAAGCTTGAGGTAGCTCTCTGAAAGTAATTCCCTGAACGTAATTTTGAATATGGGATGTATGTGGTACTGCACTTGCTCTGAATCTAAAAAGGTATATCGTCTTTGCAGGTTTTGGTTGGGGAGTCCCTTGTCAAACAAACTGACCCTGCAAAAGGAATAGCTGACCTTTTTGGTAAAGATATAGCAGTATGAGTCACTGAGTGAGTGTCATGTCCTTCCTCCTCCGAGTTGAATCAAGGGACAATCTGTGAAGTTCTTCAGAGATGGCTTGAACTTATCACTACCCACATTGCAATTTTGGTGAGTGTCGTGGTGGCGCTTTACAGCATCTCTTACGGATCTGTTTGTCTATGTCGATTTTTTTTTTTTTTTTGCTTTCCTTTTACCCAAAAAGGGGAAAAGCATTGTGTTGTTGTAAAAGGCTGTTAAAATCGTACCGGAATAAAATCCACTTATGTAAAAGTTGGAAAATAAGGCATCAGGCCAGGGGTTAGCAACTTATGAAAACCCTTTTTTCATGGTGTTGTTGTGCCCTTGCATTTGAGAAGTTTGTGACTTGTGACATTGATGAAGTTGTACAAACTTTTTTTTTTTTAAAGAGGTTATACAAATGTGTGACAATCTCCAAATAGCAGTGAAAAAGTATGTTTATTGTATGATCAATTAGACCTGAAACTTGTGGTTTTTGGATTACTAATGTTTTTTGTATGGTTATACTAATGTTTTATCTCAGCATATCTGTCTACTATGTTGTTACTTCCTTCATCTTTGAACATGTAACTGAAGAAGACTTAGATTACTATAACTACATCAAGATTGAGAGCATTATACCCTGAGACATAAAAAAAATGCTCGAGCTATCTCAATTCTCAATTAATCGTTTAACTTACTTAAACAGTCATCTTTACGTTTTGGAAAAATATTAACATTTCATCAAGGACTAACTTGTATCTCCACTCTGTTCATGTTGGCCGGTGTGCACTTGTATGATCACTCTCGAAGTAGTACTTACTTTTGGGGGACTTTCACATATGTTTTTTTTTTACTTACATGCTTTAAATATGCTTCTATTTAATCTGCTGACCACATTCCACTGCACTAAAACAATGTGGACTCTGACCCATGCATCATTAAAATAAACCAAATTTCAACACACCTCATTTTCCACACCTTTTATTTAATATATGGAGCACTTTTTATTTCGTGGAAACATGTAAATTAAATTGATTTTATTGATGAATTAAATTTTGTATGACTTTCAATCAAATGAGTATGATTTCAAAGTAGAATGTGAACCATGTATCAAAATTCATGAATTTAATCTTAATTTGAATATATATTAGTCTTTTCATTTGTCCATGCAATTATTAAACTCACCAATCTTCTCCCTTATTTATATCCCATCACTTTCCCCTCCCCATTCACCAAACAATTCACATTATTATTATTATTTCTCAAAGAAATTCATTTCTAAATTCTAAGTTTAAAAAAATGGCTACTTCATCATCAACTTTGCTCTCAAAAACCATTTCTTCACCACTTATCAATGCTCACAACCTAAAATCCCTTGCATTTTCTTCAACTACAAGCTTCAATCAAGTTGGATTCAAATTGTCTACAAACCCTTTCACCAAAAGCCTCAAATTCAGCACTGCTGCACACAATCAACTGCTCTCTAAGAGATCATTCACTTGCAAGAATCAGGCTGACTCTTCGGATCGTTCTCCAAGTAAGCAGCTTTTCATATTCATTTCACTTTTCGTCTTGACGTTTTTATATGACGATTCATGTTAGTCGACCCCTAATCACTTTTTGTATAATGCTTTGTTGTTGTATGATTTGCAGCTGAAAAAGTTCAGGAATTCAGTGTGTATGAGCTGAATGAGCGTGACCGTGGGAGTCCTGCAGTGCTTAAACTGAGTCAGAAGCCTGTGTTTGCCCTAGGTGACTTGGTCCCTTTCACTAACAAGGTATGAAATTTCTCTGCTTTTTCTTTTGTGCAGCTTTAATAATTTGCTTAGAATTTTAATATATGAAGTTTTGGTAATAATTTTGATTGTTGATGGTAAATAATCATCATTTTGAGGTGTATGAAGTGTTTATCTACAAGATTCCTGTCACGTATTTTAAGGTTTTGAGACGAGTTTTAGTGACAATCCTGAAACACTCGTACATTACTACGTGACCGGTTGTGTGACTTGTGTCTAAGTTATGCCTTAGTCACATCCACAAAAAATAGTCCTACGCATATATTATGGGAAAATGTTGATGTTATGTAAGATTTGTTGTATGATTATGCTAATTTTCGGAATATGTAACATTGTAACCAGGTATACACAGGAGACCTACAAAAAAGGCTAGGAATAACAGCAGGAATATGCATTTTGAT
>JBBYHQ010000017.1:5833331-5859606 GCA_038382645.1 Spergularia azorica
ATTGGGTGTCTGAGGAGGATATATCAGTGGTTTGGAGAAAAAAAAATAGTGGCTGTTTAGCAGAGGTCAAGTATCATATGTATGATGAAGCTTTCTGTGTGATGATAAGTAGGGCAGGTGACAGACAAAGTTTATTTGAATGACTTTTTTGATATCAAAGCATTAAGGTCTTTACAGGCTAACTTACCGTGATTAAGGAAGGCATTTGAAGTGTTTTTTCTCTCCATATTGGATTAAAGATATAGTAGCCGTGTAACAAGTTAAAGAAGTTCTTATTTGAATTAGATACTCAATGTGGAGCAAAACCTCTTTTAATGCAATTTTTGTTCAATACTTGATTAACTTCGTCACAAGAGTGGACATAGAATTAAGTTGTGCTCACTATTTGCAAGCTTTATCTATGATGTCAAATATGTGGCTTTAAAGGGTGAACCTTTCTAAGTTTTCCAGTTACTTAATGTGCTTCTGTAATTTTCTTATTCTGATATAAAAGGTTTTTGAAGTTAGCATTGTTTGCACTGAAAGAGTAAAATTGTATTTCATAATATTCTTGTAGGAACTTAACATTGGTGGTAGTCTGGTAACATCTGCTATTGAAGAGGCATGTGGAACAAATAAAAGCAAGATAAGAGAGATGTACAACACTGTTGGTGATCTTGGTAAGGGCTTGCTTTAATCTCTCTCTGTTTTTATTCCTTGTGAATGTGAACAATGAATAGTTCTCATTGCTGCTTATACTAGGTGATGTTGCACAAGAGTGTCGCCAAACACAGTCACTACTACTTCCTCCTCCACCGCTTTTGATCCGAGATGTATACTCTGTGCTTCAGAAAATTAGGTATGATTTTAAGATTGCTTTCATTTCCATTGTTGAATTGTAATATGGACTTCTGGTATCTCCTACTGACTGTAACTAAAAATGTTCAACCAAACATTAAGTGTCTTCTGAACTTTTATGAATAGAGGAAAGAGACATGACTATTGGCCAGTGCTTTGCCATATCTGGCTTCCTTCCCTTCACCCAAATAAAGATATATATGACAAGTGTGTGCTGCTAAGTTGAACTTTCACAGAAAACTGTGGGAGAAAATTGAAACTTATCCTTTTGGTTGATAATAAATGATACTATGGGTATTGTTTTCTTGCGAAATAAACTTATGATTCTCTATGGTTAATGTCTTGGGTTATCTGACATTCACACAATACCTATCTTTACTTTGTGAATGCTCAGTGTACAGACAGGTAGTGGAAGTACTAACCGACGGAAAAGCCTTATTGTGAGGCTCATGCGATCTTGCAGAGAGAAGGAGATGAAGTTCCTTGTCAGGACTTTGGTGAGTTAAACCGAAAACATCTGTTGGGATGAAATCATAAAGAAAGTTGATTGTTTTACTGTGCATAAATTTTGGAATCTAGGCATGTTTAGATGTCCAATTGCAGTTTCTTTGTGACTCAAAAGAGTTGAATGTGATATGTGGTTTACTTTTAGAAGTAGGACTTTGTTTTTCTTATTTATGGAGTTGTGCTTCACTGGAAAATTTCAACTTATGGTTGCACTATGTATAAAATCTCTAGGCTATTTGGATTTGAGTTTGCATGTTTTAGTTGGAATTCTGCTGAGTGGTATGTTGACTATAAAGTAGATAATGTGTCTTGGCCTTTGTCTTCCTCACTTACACTTCTTTACGAACTTTGATCGTGATATTTTGCTCCATCCTGCTCTGTGTTAGGTTCCTCGTTTTTCCATTGTTGTAGATAATGGTGGAGTAGTACAATCTTTAGAGAGGGTTTAGAGCATGCAGTCACGTTCATATGTCTGGCATATTGGTTAAGTCAACTTTATCTAGTATCTGGCACTTGCTAGAAATTATAGCTAATATGACAAATGTACTGGTCGGTTATTCCTATACACGATAGGAACATCTCATGCTTGTCTAATCAGATAAAGCGTATGCTTTTATATAGGCTTTAGTGATTTAGGTGTTTGGACATGGGAACCCTCTAACTCTGGAGTGTCTTGATGTGATAAGGATGGGGTAAGGTAGTTCATGTGTGCCCATGATTTCTGTCAGCATAGGTTTACAATAGATTGCATCAAATTTGTCTTAGACTCATGTTTATGCAAATATTTGTTTGCAGGTAAGGAACTTGCGGATTGGTGCCATGATGAAGACTATCCTTCCTGCTTTGGCTCAAGCAGTTGCTTTGAACACTCTTTCAAGTTGCGCTGAAGGAGCCACCAAAATCACAAAGGAATTACTCCAGGTTCGGCAATAGTTTTGATTTTTTGTGAACGTTTTTTTTTTTTGAATTTTCATATTATGAGTAATATCATTTCGCCCTTGTTGTTTTAGATGCTAAATTCTGTCATTTGATTGTTTTCTTTGCTGTTACTTTTTCTTACAGGGCCTCTCATCCACTGTTGTTGACGCTTATAATGTTCTTCCTGACCTGGTAAGCTCTGCACTTGTCCTTGTTCTCCTCCCAAAGCACTAATTTCTTTGTACTGAAAAATCATACTCTTTGTGCACCTCTGATAAATGTGTATGTCGTGGCGAGCCAATTTGTGAAGGTAGCTGAGCACTCAAACTTGTACATGTAACGAGAGGGTGTTTTGACCTTCGGCACAGATATACATTTATTCATATGTCAACCAACTTTTTTTTACTTGCATGCTACACTTTTGCTAACTCTTTTGAAGTTATGGTTAGTTCTTTTAACATAATTATCACGCTTCTATCTGTGAAGGATATATTGGTGCCTTCTCTTATGAGCAAAGGCATAGAATTTTCAGCAACTACATTGACTATGGTACCTGGCATTCCCATCAGGCCCATGCTGGCTAAGTGAGTTCTTTTCTCTGGTACCTTAGTTTTTTTTCTTTTTTCTTTTTCTTTTTTTGCTCTTAAATAGTGTCTCAGTTATTTATGTGATTGCTCCTTTCTGTGGTAGAATAACTAATGGGGTTTGCCGAAGCATTGAAGCTATTTGAGAATAGAGCTTTTACCTGCGAGTGCAAGTAAGTCCTATACTTGGTTTGTTCTCTGTATATTTTTCCATATTATCCAGCATAAATTCTGTCTGGTAGGATGTTTTGTTGTTTGAATTATGTCTATTTTCTCAAGTGTTGCATGAGTTGGGACTTCTGCCTTTTCTCAATTAGTACTAATATCATATCAGCAAGGTGAAACTTATCTGCTATGTTTGAATATCTAGGATTCATCATAACGATCTTTGGAGTTGTCTGGCTAAAATTTATTCTGGACTTGCCAAGGGTGCGGTGGATCTGTATGTTCTATGAGAAGGTAGAGTGTCGATAGATAGGAGAGCAAAACTTAGTGAATATTTACACTGTGGGGTCTAGTAGTTAAAAACTTACCGCTAAACATGTGAGGCAACCCTAATAGATTTGCAGAGCCCCTCATGGTAGAATTTTGTGGGGAATAAACCTCCAGCATGTTTTTTGAGGACATAATTGTGCTATGTGGATGATCTTAGGATTGGTGTAATCCTCTGATTTTATGAATTGGACATTCAAAAATAACTAATTTTTGATTAGGTACTTCTGCTTCCTATACAATATGAATGTTAATGGTTAAAATTAATATATCTTTAGCATATTGAAGTCTTAAATGCTCACCTTTTATGTGTATGCTTTCGTCCATGCTTGTTCACTGGCCCAAATTGTTACTCAAGAAAATTTCATTCTGCCATTATTTAGTAACCTTGTGAAAAGATCAGACTTGTTCAATATATGTGCCTTTGCTTGAGTAGTAATCTGGAGTTATTATTAAATAATTGCTGGTGGTTCGATTTGTATAGGTATGATGGTCAACGTGCCCAAATTCATAAACTTGATGATGGTTCTGTGCGCATATTTTCAAGAAATGGGGATGAGACAACTTTAAGGTTCCCAGATGTGGTACATATTATCCAGGAAGCATGTAAACCATCTGCAGCGTCTTTTGTCTTAGATGCGGAGGTAGCTTTTGATTTGATTCCTTCAATTTCCCTATCTTAACAATTTTCGTTAGTCTCCTTTAGTCGATGACGTAAATGTATTGTTTCAGGTTGTTGGAATTGACCGCAAGAACGGGCACAAATTTTTATCTTTTCAAGAATTAGCTGCCCGAGAGAGAGGCGGTAAAGTTTCTTCGGTGACCCTGGATAATATAAAGGTTGGTTCCAGCTTGTTTTGACATTTTCCGCTATCAATTGAAGGCATTTCACTGTTGTGTTTGGTTCTAGACATGTATTTTCTCCGAGTTGACTTCCAGTCAGCTGTCTAATCTCTCAATAGGAAATGAATTGTTTGGCTGACCATCAAACACCTCTTAGTTTCTCTGCCTTGTACAATTAAGATTCTGAAAGCTGTTTTTGTCCTCGTTTCATTAGCTGCAGGAACTTAAGTTTTATAAAACTTGTCATAGTGTGGTTCAAACCGTGGAATCTATTTCGATAGCAGGATTTTGCCAGATCAATCGTTATTTTTAAGCTTTTGATGTGATGTCCCAAGAACACAGAACACATTGATAAGAGAACCCACAATTGGACGGGAATATTATTTTATCGTTGAGCTTCTGGTGATCATTTATTTTGTATGTTTTGGTGTGTTTGGGGAAGAAAAACAATGTGGAACTGTTTGCATACTTGTGTGATGTATCATGTATGATACAAATTCCTGTCTTTCTGTCCCGAGTTTCTAAGCAAAGCTATAATTCTCTATATCACTAAATCTACTCCAGTGTCACTTGTCATATCTGCTTTAGTGCATCATTTCTTTGTTCAACGGCTTTTAATTGCTAGTTATTTAGCGTTTTGCTCTGTTTTTGATGATTTTCTTCCTCCTTGCAGATTGATATTTGTCTTATCGTGTTTGATGTCATGTTCGTCAATGGAGAGAAGTAATCATCTAGACTCATCTTCCTAATTTTTTGCTTTGTGAAGCCTTTTTTTTGTGTGTTTAATCACAGTAGCTTTTAATTACCTTAGTGTTATTTCTTTGTTCTGTTCGTGTTTGTGCCTCGACATTTCTATTTGATGGTTATATACTTATAGGTAGGTCTCTTCTCATATGTAAAAACATGTGGATGACTGGATGTTGGACATTGATGCTTACATGGAGGCCATAAAGTGTTGATTTTTAAATGAGTTGTGAGGTTTGCTTTATGTAAATTATGAATGGAGTGTAAAATAGGTGATTAGAAGGAGATTGCATGATGCTGAAACAGCAGATATAAGACCCCCTCTTCACATCCACGTAGCTAGAGGATCCTCTGTGGAAATTCTTTGCAATTTGTCTCCGTTATTCATCAGTCTACATTATATTGTTACCTAGCCTCTTCGATCACCACTTGACACCTGGCTGGATATGGGACTCGCCTGGAATCCTGGACTCTTTTAACTTGTTTATTTCATGGCCTCTTGGTCCAATTACCTTTTATTTCATTTGTGCGATTGGACTGTGTAAAGACAAAATCTGGCTTTATTGAAACTGCCAGTTGTGGTAATTAGTGTGAGAACACTGGTCTATCTGAATATTGAGTAGTGATCCTCCTTTCCTAAAAACCTGGACTACATTTTGGTTTTTAACTTTAATCATAATTCACTTCATTCTTATCTTAGAGTCCTTATATCTTTTGCATGTGGCTTACCTTTTCTTGTCTTTATTAGAGTCTCTAATTTTTCAGGTTTATTTTCTTTTCCTTTGTGTTTTCTTTCGAGTGGGAGAATTGGGGGGGGGGGGGGTTGTCTGCTTTTGTCTCTATTATGCGACTACTTGGTAGCTCTAAATGAACACTTTTAGTCTCTGTGTTTTGATTTGTGTCAGAATCGATTTCATCTCTTTCTTTGAATCCTGAGTAATCAGTGAATTCTACGATTTCTACCTCTTAATGTCAGTTGCTTTATCCATTCATGTTTCTTCATATTGGTGTGGTGCTGTTGGCAAATTTGCTCACTCATTTGACTATTATGACTAATGAAAATTTTGAGCTGGCTTAAACCATGTTTCGTTGTCTGTATACTGAATCAATCACATTATGTTTGTCCAGCCTGTTGAGTTGCCCTCTTCGGAAACGACGACAATGTATGAATACCCTTCTAGTCTATTTTACCGTTAGAATATATCTCATGGAGTCGTGGTGTTATAAAAAAATCATTTGTGTACTCGCAGGTATGAAAGATCTCTTCCATGGTGAAAAACCAGGTTTCTTTGAGTATGCACAAGAAATGACTGTATGTCTTTATATATTTTTATGTTGTTCATCGAAGTTGACCTTTTTCAGCAGTTCTTTTTTTAACAGTACCCTCTTCTCATGTAGGTAGAAGCAGAGGATGCTAGCCCAAACTGTGAAGCAACTGTGACAAAAATAAATGCTTTTCTTGAAGGTTCATTTCAATCCTCTTGTGAAGGAATTATGGTCAAATCACTGGATGTCGATGCAGCTTATTTTGCTTCAAAACGAGCTGATTCCTGGGCGAAGGTGCAGCATTCATATATCTAGTCTCCTCATCACTGGTTTCCTTACGAGAGAAACTTTAAGATTATTTCTGATTCGAAGTCAATCCTTTCAGGTGAAGCGAGATTATCTGGGTGGAGTGGGTGACTCCTTTGATTTAGTGCCTATTGGTGCGTGGCATGGCAATGGGAGAAAAGCAGGATGGTGAGTTTCATTGCGTACTGGAGTTTCCATCTTACTCCTTCCATAGGAAATCATGATAATGGAGGGAGGGGTGCATTTGACGAGAAAAGATACGACTTGAATTTTCTTTTTCCCCTCTGCTATTTCAGGTATAGCCCATTCCTCATGGCATGTTATAATCCAGATACAGAGGAATTCGAAAGTGTGTGCCGTGTCATATCTGGTTTTTCTGATTCCTTCTACAGAGAGGTAATTTTTCATGATGCATCAGTATTGTCCTCTATATTTTTTTCTCTTTTGATGGTTGTCTAGATAATTTCGAAGATATGAGCAAAACTGCTGGGCCTTTACTCCATGTCAGGCTCAGCAATGCCATTGTTCAGGAGCACCTTGTGGCTACTTGCTCCTTGCATATTAGAACTGATTTAGGTTGATAGGCGACTATTGGTTCTTTTTCAAGAGTAACTTGTGGCTCTGACCGTCTGAGTACAGCAAACCCAGATGACTCTGTAATATATTTTTGTTGTGGTCAATATCGGCTACTTCAAACAATTAAAGAAAGAAACCTGCATCAGTAGTTGTAAGTAGCAAAAGCTTTGATAACTTTCGAGTTGTGTTACACTATTTGCATCTTGATTCCTCTTGCTTTGTTTTATCGAAATGCAGATGCAAGACTTCTTCTCTGGAGACAAGGTTTTGTCCAAAAAGCCTGTATATTATAGAACAGATGAAGCTGCTGATATGTGGTTTTCAGCAGAAGTGGTCTGGGAGATAAGAGGTGCAGACCTTACTGTTTCACCTGTTCACAAGGCTGCAAT
This sequence comes from Spergularia azorica, assembly GCA_038382645.1. Classification (NCBI taxonomy): domain Eukaryota; kingdom Viridiplantae; phylum Streptophyta; class Magnoliopsida; order Caryophyllales; family Caryophyllaceae; genus Spergularia; species Spergularia azorica. The sequence continues at coordinate 5,840,794 of JBBYHQ010000017.1, forward strand.
CGGGATTGTTCATCCGACAAGAGGCATCTCCATTAGGTTCCCAAGATTCATCCGTTCCCTCTCTGACCGGCGACCAGAAGACTGTACTACATCTACAGAGATGGCTGATATGTTCCAGTCTCAGACTCGTAAAATGGATCTAACTGGCGTTCATTAACCCTACCTTACCGTGAAGTTGTACATAATCTTAGTGTATATACGAGGAAAAATGTTGTTTCACCGTCGGCTTTCGTAGTAGAGCCTCAAGCACTCGCATGATCTTGTAAATGGCTAAATGCTCAGGTGTGCCAATTTTGTAATGACAGGCTCATCACCTGGGCATCCCGTTTTGTTCAACCGTGGCTTACCGTTGTAAGTGGCACTTTCGTGTAAGTTGTATCCTTTGTCCCAGAAAAAAAAATAGTGGCGCTCTCAACTCCCGGATGCAGGGAATTTTAGGATACCCATACCACGATTCCAAATATAAGCCACATCGCGATAAATTGATTGGGTAGCCATAAACTAGCGGAAGGAGGGAATGGTCACATTTTCATTTCAAATATTCCTAAGTTTAGAGAGGCTGAGTTCGAAAATCCACCCGTCTCCTCTTCTGGCTTGCGAAGCCAAAGAAGGAATGGTGTAGAATACTATGGCATGCGAAAATGACAATGAATTGCACATAAAGGAAGAAGCTGTTATTCAATCTTCTCGCATTAGTATACCACAAGGGCGATCTGGTCCGGATAGAATTCAGTGACGTTCACTGACATCGCCAGTCGACTCGCCACATCCGGATCCTAAGACTGTGCACGACTAAAATGCGGACGATAGAATGAAAAAGAAGACGACTAAGATTTAAGACCTGGATCTTTAACTTTGCCAAAGAAAATAAGATTTCTTAGAAAGTGAATCAGTGAGTCATATACAAACAAGGTCATCATCTCCAAAAAGGTGTAGTAGCATTCTACAACAGCCCCAACAAAATCCCCCAATTCCGCAAGACTAGAAAGAAGAAAGAAAAAGAAACACCATTCAAGACATCATGACGTACACTTAACCCGACTCCATCGTTCAATCCACATTTTTGCGCCTCCTCTTGGCACGATTTTCTCTCTGCGGTTCAGTGCTTGGTGCTTCAGAGGGGTTCTTCTGTTTCTGCAGTTTGGATGGGCCAAGGTTTCTTCAAATTCCGGAGAAATACACATAAGTCACAATTTTGTAAAACATAGTGGTGTGTTTACCTTCATTTTCAAGCGTTGCCTCTGTCGTTGCCGTCCTCTGCCCTTCTTTGTAGACACGTCCTGAGACTGCACGAACAAAAGAAAGTTCATCAACAGGGTTCGAAATTTTGCAAGATCAAGGGCACCAGTCAGCCAAGTTAAGCTGCAGGGATTGACAAACCTGTGCCAAGGCAAGAATTCTTGCATGCCTTTCTGCGTGAGTCTCACCATCCTCATCATCGGTCACTACTTCTTCCTCACCATCGCTATTTAGAAAACGCTTCAGTCTTCCATCGGTCAGTAACTTCTCTGACCTAGCATGTCTCTGAACAAAATAAGACAGACTATGATCAAACATAATCTAGTAAAACAGAAGCATAGTGCGTCAAAACTTCTACCAGTGAAAAGGAAAGACATGACCAACCTTAGATTTCAGATGAGTCGTCAGACTTTCTTCATTCAGACAAACAATTTTGGGACAAAGCCTGCACTTAAAAACTGATTTGGATTTCAGAACGCAGTTTGGAGTGTTGTCTGTAACAGGAAGATCTTCCGGCCTCAACTTTTCTGTCACACTATTTCCTTTCCTACGGGTAGGACCGTCAAGTTCGTCTTCGTCACTCTCAGGTCCACTTTCATCATCTTTTGTAATTAAACCTGTCAAGGATCCGGTCAACAGACATCAGCAGTTGTTTCCCAGCAACACTAACACATAATATGTACGTATAGTGCTTTCTAATAAAGAAAGTGAGGAAATACACAGATGCTTATGAAACCACATGACTCTGGAATGTGGACAAACGTCACTACCTCTCTCATTCGCCTTTTTTCTTCCAGCTAACAATAATTACTGGCTTAGCTTTCGGTACTACTCCAATATCTAAGCTTTGCACATATAACTCTTTAAAGCTATTATAACCACAATGTCAACAAGATACCGCAAAAGGTCGTTAAGACTGAGCGAATAACCAAATAAGCACATATGAACAAGTTTGAGCAGCAGGCAAAATTGTCAGATTAGGGAAATGATAAAATCTAAGGCTATGTGAGCATTAATTGTACAAAAATAAATACCTTACAAAGTGCATCCCTCAGTCTCTCACATCCTTAGCCTGGCATCTAATTTGCATATGGGTAAAGTGGTCACTCATGTTAAAAGCTGGAGTATTCATAAAAGGAACACGAGTTCTCATACAACTTGCTCAGCGAAGAGAACAGGTAACTCCCTTTTCCATCCTCAACCCTAAGAGGACAGTCGATATTTCACTAATCATATTCATGACTCAGCTGTTATACAACAACAACCAAGCCTTATTCCCAAAATGATTTGGGGATGACTCAGCTGTTATCCCAAAAATATTTCTTCAACTACACATTGAAGTGGTTATCAGCCAATTTTCAGCAATCGTGCTGATCACAGGCAATTCCAATGTACAAGAGAGCCCCTAGATGGCAATAGACAGTCGATCATACTGCTATTATTGCTTTTAATAAGAGGTTAGGGCCAAAATCAGGGAGTTCTAAAATCAGTAGAAAAAGCGGGTTTCACTCAAAGAATGACGCACGACGAAAGTGATTAAATAACGACTTCTAAAAGAAAGTGACAAAACTTACCCGAAAATCAAGTGTATAATCCACCGGTTTTGGCCAAAAAGGGACCCGAAACAAAAATAGATCAAACTACCCCTAGAGTCAAAAACTTGTACCATTCAAGTCCTAAAATCAGTAAAACAACACCATTTCACTTAGAGCTTGACTCGTGACGAAAGTGATTAAAAACTTCTCTATGAACGGAACCACTCCTCAAATCCACCAAGGGTACTACTATGTTATCCATGGTAAACTTTAGACAGCATTTGGTGACATTTCAAAAAGTGACGAAATTTAGTCGAAAGTGAATCATAATCCACGGTTTTTGGCCCTAAACGGATCCATAACAAAAATAGCTTAAACTTGAGTGAGAGTCCTTAGGGGTCACAATGTGGATTTTAGCAAAATATTAGAGCAAAAAACCTGTAGGAAATCCTAAAATCAGCAAAAAGAAGGCCGTTTCATACAAAGCTTGACCCATGACGAAAGAGATTAAAGAAATTTTCTAAGAGAGAAACAAACCCTCATATCCACCAAGACTACTAATAAGCTATCCATGTTAATTTTTTGAGACCATTTGGAGACATTCAAAAGAGGGACCAAAAGTGCCCGAAATTCATAATCCACGGTTTTCGGTCCAAAATGGATCCGAAACTAAAACAGCCCAAATTTTTGTGGGAGCCCTTATGAGTTCTATTATGCCTTTTAACGATATGTTAGAGCGAAAAGCAGCTATAGGATGTCCTAAATTCAGCAAAAAAGCTCGTTTCACTCAAAACTTAACGCATGTCGAAAAAGATTAAAAAATTCCTTTAAGAGAGAAACCAACCTTCATAGCCACCAAAGGTAGTGCTATTTCATCCAAGGTAAAATTTTATTAGCATTTGGTGACTTTCAAAAAAGTGACCAAAAATGGCCAAAAGTCCAGTGTATAATCCACGGTTTTTGGCCAAAAATTGACCCGGAACAAAAACAACTCAAACTTTCGTGGGAGTCCCTAAAGCTCATATTATGGGGTTTAGAAAAATAATTAGAGCCAAAAACCTATAGCAAGTCCCAAAATCATCAAAGAGAAGGTCGTTTCACACAAAGCTTGACTTGTGACGAAAGAGATTAAAGGACTGTTCTAAGCGAGAAACCAACCCTCATATCCACCAAGATAACTAATAAGCTATCCATGTTAATTTTTTTAGACCATTTGGTGACATTCAAAAAAGGGACCAAAAGCGGCCGAAATTCAAGTGTATAATCCACGGTTTTCGGTCCAAAATGGACCCGAAACTTAAATAGCCCAAATTTTTGTGGGAGCCCTTATGAGTTGTATTATGACTTTCAACGAAATGTTAGGGCGAAAAGGAGCTATAGGATGTCCTAAATTCAGCAAAAAAGCTCGTTTCACTCAAAACTTAACGCATATCGAAAGTGATTAAAAACTCCTTTAAGAGGGAAACCATCGTTCATAGCCACCAAAGGTAGAACTATTTCATCCAATGTAAAATTTTGATAGCATTTGGTGGCTTTCAAAAAAGTGACAAAAATTGGCCAAAAGTCAAGTGTATAATCCACGCGTTTTGGCCAAAGAATGGCCCGGAACAAAAACAGCTCAAACATTCGTGGGAGTCCCTAGAGCTCATATTATGGCGTTTAGAAAAATAATAAGAGCCAAAAACCTATAGAAGGTCCCAAAATCATCAAAGAGAAGGTCGTTTCACACAAAGCTTGACTCGTGACGAAAGAGATTAAAGAACTATTCTAAGAGAGAAGCCAACCCTCATTTCCACCAAGACAACTAATAAGTTATCCATGTTAATTTTTTGAGACCATTTGGTGACATTCAAAAGAGGGACCAAAAGTGCCCGAAATTCAAGTATTATGGGAGCCCTTATGAGTTCTATTATGCCTTTTAACGATATGTTAGAGCGAAAAGCAGCTATAGGATGTCCTAAATTCAGCAAAAAAGCTCGTTTCACTCAAAACTTAAAGCATGTCGAAAGTGATTAAAAAACTCCTTTAAAAGAGAAACGAGCCTTCATATTCACCAAAGGTAGTACTACTTCATCCAAGGTAACATTTTGATATCATTTGGTGACTTTCAAAAAAGTGACTAAAATTAGCCAAAAGTCTGTAAAATCCATGGTTTTTGGCCAAAAATTGGCCCGGAACAAAAACAACTCAAACTTTTGTGGGAGTCCCTAGAGCTCATATTATGGCGTTTAGAAAAATAATGAGAGCCAAAAACCTATAGCAAGTCCCAAAATCATCAAAAGAAGTTCATTTCACATAAAGCTTGACTCGTGACGAAGAAGATTAAAGAACTTTTCAAGAGAGAAACCAATCCTCATATCCACCAAGACTACTAACATGCCATATTGCCATCTATGGTAAATGTTTGGACCATTTGGTAATATCCATAAAAGTGACCAAAAGCGGACGAAAGTAAGTGTATAATCCACGGTTTTGCGCCCAAAGTGGATCCCGAACAAAATCAGCCCAAATTTTCGTGGGAGACCTAGGAGTCATATAATTGCTTTTGTTAAAATATTAGAGCCAAAATTCTATAGGGAGTTCTAAAATCAACAGAAAAAAGCTGGTTTCCCTCAAAGATTGACGCATGATGAAATTGATTAAATAGCGACTTCTTTAAGACAGGAAACAACCCTCATAACCATCAAATTTTGAGACAATTTTGTGACATTAAAATGTGACAAAAATTAGCCGAAAGTGAAGAGTATAAAGAGACCCAAAACAATAACAGCTCAAACTTCCGTAGGAACCCCTAGAGGTCATATTATGGCTTTTAGCAAAATATTAGAGTAAAAAACTTGTACCATCCAAGTCCTAAAATCAGCAAAGGAACGCCATTTCACTTAATCAAATCACTTCTCTATGAGAGGAACCACACCTCAAATTCACCAAAGATACTACTATGTTATCCATGGTAAACTTTAGACAGCATTTGGTGACATTTTAAAAAGTGACGAAAATTAGTCGAAAGTGAAGCGTAATCCACGGTTTTTGGCCCAAAACGGACGCATAAAAAAAACAGCTTAAACTTATGTGGGAGTCTTTAGGGGTTATAATAAGGATTTTAGAAAAATATTAGAGCAAAAAACCTATAGGTAATCCTAAAATCAGCAAAAAGAAGGCCTTTTCACACACAGCTTGACTCGTGTCGAAATAGATTAAAGAACATTTCTAAGATAGAAACTAACCCTCATATCTACCAAGACTACTAATAAGCTATCCATGTTAAGATTTTGAGACTATTTGGTGACATTCAAAAAACCATCCTCACCAAAACATTACCACAGATGCATTCTCAGCCTAACACAGAAATTTCTATCCGTTAAAACCCAAACTCGACATTATTAACAACATTACCCCCAATGCATCTTATTTATATTTCCGGCCGTCTTTACAAAGACCTTAGTACTTCCACAATGTATCACACTATCACTCATCATACCCCATAAACAGATGCATTCTTAACCTAACATAGACATTCTCATACAGTAGAATCCGAACTCGGCCTCGAGAACAACCACATTATTAGCAATACAACCACAACCCTCAACTTACCAAATAACCCAACTTTACTCAATTGAACACACGACAAAATTACAAATTAAAAAAAAAAACAAATTAAAATTACGAATTCCAACTTCAATATTCATCAAATCCCATTAATTTTAAGTTTAATTAAACACTAAACAAATCACAAAATCGAAAAAAACAAAGATTAATTACCTGTAGTATCAGCATCAATCTCATTTCCAGAGCTATCTTCACTCTCATATCCTACCCAAAATCAAACAAACAAACCAATTTAAAAACCCCAAAATTTCATATTAAAAAAAATTAAACTTTTTTCTAAAATGCAAATAAAACCCAACAATTTATACACACAAAAAAAGAATAATAATTATAATTTTAATTATGATAAAAATAAAAACCTGAAGAAGAGATAGAAGGGGGCTGGTATTTTGAAGGAGAGCTGACATCATCATCATCTTCACTATTAACGTCATCATTGACGTCACTATCAACGTCTTTAGCTACGTCAGCATGGCCGGAAACTTGAGGCTCCACGTCGGATTCGTCGGAGGAAGAAGACGATGATTCATCGGAAGCGGCGCCGTCTCTTTCGCCGTGGTCTATCTTGTAAAATCTTCTCTTTATCATTTTATTATTTTATTATTATTAAATTAAATTGTTGGGTAATTAAATTCTCAGCTCCGAGGTTGAAGAAACAAAGAAAAGAGTGTGTGTAGGGTTTATGTGAGATTCTTGGGGAAGAAGATGTTGAAATCAGTCACTTATATGTTTGGGCCGGGTTGGGTATGCGGGTCGGGTTAAACTATGGTGGTTCTTGGATCGGGTTATAATTGTGTTGGGTAGTCGAGTCGGGTCAAATTGTGATGGGTTGTGTCATGTTTGGGACTTTGGGCAGCTTAAAAGACAAGTTTGTCCGACCTTTACCAATTTGCAAGCTTGCAACTTGATCGTGTAATAGTCAATTTTGGTTGAATTAGAATGGAACTCGTTAAAAGGGGGCGAGGGGCCTAATGAAGAATGTCGCCTACATTTTTATGATCATAACTGACTCGAATCTGGATTAAATTGAATGTGTATGTAAAATATAAAAAAATTGTCACGTTTAAATCTATCAAAAAGATACGAGTGTACTGTACTTTTCTACTACGTGGAGTGTCGCGGTGAGGATGCGTTGAATCAAAGGGCTTTAAACTTGACAAATACGGAGTGGAGCTTAAGGGTGCGAGAATTCTTAAAATTTTGAATTCAACAAATCGAGATCAAGATCAAGATCAAAATAGACTCGAATCATATCGAACAAAAACGAAAATTTATTATAGGCTATACTCCGTATATCCCAATTTCATTGTTACTTTAGTTTATCATACCTTATCATGGACCACGATACACGAAATTTTACAAACAAAATACCTACGGAGCATATACATTTCAATCTCTTGCACACAAAATTTACATATATATCTGTGTGCTTGCTTTTCATTTCATTATTCTTGAAGAAACAATATGATAAGGCGATTTTCACCTCACATACAAAAACCTTCATCAAAAGAATAATCGGCGAACCAAACAACCCCTATAAATTAAATCTAATAACCACTTAATTCTATATACAATTATGTTTTTTTATTTTTATTAATCAATATAAATCTCCCCCTTTTTTCTAAAATTAAAAATAGAGAGGCTTCAACCCTTTTTCCCACCAAAAAAACCAAATCTTCACCTACAGTGAACCGGTTCCTCAGCAATAGTCTCAAGCAAAGGCTTCTTAGACCGGCAAACCGACCTCCGATGCTGAATCTCCGATAACAACTCCTCAACTCCTTCCAAAACCGCCTTCGTCCGAGACGCGTCTTCATCACGCGCCACCGTTCCACCCTCCTTATCATCCTTTGAACACGCCGGAACAACCCTAACTCTCCCACCGCCGCCGGTAGAACCACTACGTTTGGCAACTAGGTAAAGAGCTCCCATATCAGCCGCGGTAACAAAAGAATTTACCCTTTGCATGGGAAACATGACGTACACGTTTCCTATCTCAAGATCCTCGTCAGCATTCAACGCCGAAAGTCTTCTTCCAATTTGTAATGACGTGGAATTTATTAAGAAATAATTCGGAATTTCTAACATGAGCTCTGCTGCTTTTGTAGGTTCATGAAATTGGTTTACTTCTCCTGATGGAAAAATCACTCTTGCTGCTTTGTTGTGCTTTCCATGTGCTGCCAATGCGCATGACGCGTAATTTCCCATGTCAGATGTACGCAACTTTACCACCTTCAACTCTGCAACTCGTATTACTACGTACTAACAAGTAACAACGAGTACAACGACTGGATGTTCAAGTGTACGCAACCTTACTTCTAGAGTCGATATTATGTAGATTTCGATTTTGTGGGTGTGAAAGTGTGATTGTGAAGATTGGGAAAATGGTAATGAATGGGGTAGGGGGATTTAAGGGTGATATATATAGGGAATTATTGAAGTCAACTTGGACAATAGAAAAAAAGTAAGGAAGCGGAAGATTCATAGGGACAGTTGTGAAGGTTATTTAACAGCCTTACAAAAGAATGATGAGTTGACAATTGATTTTTTCAACTTTTCTTCTCCACGTAATCCTTACAAAATTAATTTAATTAACTAAAAAAATAAAAGATAGGATAGAATTATTTAATTTAATTATTTTCGTCATGTTAGATGTTGCATTATTGGAGTTTCCGCGTTTTCTAGTTGTGATCCATCAATTTTTTTGTTTTTATTTTTCTGTATTTTTTTGGGTTTATGTTGATGCATTATTTGAATGATTAATTACATGATTGTTACGTCCTATAATCCATTATCAGATCGTGATACTCTATAATGCATGTGAGTAGAATTCGCGAGGTGCCTATATTCTCAGAAATTCGCGTGGGTCCCATTATCATACATTCCTTCAATCAAAATAGTACATCTAGCATACGTGCCATACGATATCATCATGTATGTATCGGGATCATCTCGAGTCTCGAGGTAGGGTTATATATGTTCGAATCCAAACGACGGATTCAATATAAGTTATATAAAATGTACTATTACCCTAAAAAATTATACAGGCCTAAGAAATACGGTTTGATTCAATTGAAACGTAATAGATTATCAAGTTATTGTTATTGAACTAATCGTGGAAATAAAGACTCGAACATCATCAAAATTAGTTAATTATGAAATTAGGGTTTGAATTTGAGATCTCAAAGTCTGTTTTTATGGCGATAACCTAAGTTTTTTTGTATCTTTAATTTAGAAAATGAGCATACTTAAGAAGTTAAGATTGAACGAAATTTTGTTAATTAAAGAATTAGTCATAGCTAGTGTTGTTACTTTTTCCGAAAGCTGGCAAAGGTAGGATGTCTGGATCTGAAAGTGTGTTGTTCACATGAACTGACTTTTAATTTGTCAAAGATGGGAAGAGTGGAAATACAGAGTATCTACATCTTTCTTGTGTTAATGTCCCTCTGCTTTATCTTTGTTTCTTTATTAATTTATGAGTTTTTTTTACAATTTGGTTTATCCTTCATGCATGGGTGGAGTAAATCATACACGTTTTTGAAGCTTGAATGTATGGGGTGGTGGTATAGTATGACCAATATTAATTAAAGTAATCTTACATACTCTTTATTTTAATTCATTCAAATGAGAGATTGTGATAAGATTAGCGTGTGCTAAATAAGTATAGAATGTCATAAAACTAAGTTTCATTGCAATTACGCTTTTTATTGTCGTCTTATCCAAGTTTTTATCGATATCACACTGAGCCAATGGCTAGGACTCGCAACGTGTACTGTTGATGTTTCGGGGGATTAGCAGCAGACAATAATTATTCAGGGGCCTTTGATGCTTTGAAGTCTCAATCTTCGCTTTGAAGTCATCACACTCACACCAGCTCAAATATTGGGTTCGCATCAACACGTACAGATGTACGTAAAATTGCGCGTCCTTCAACCTAGCAGTGCGGTACAACAACAAAATGCATGGTGGCTCCTGCATGTACGCTCATTCAAGTTCAGCAACTACGTACCTACATCATTACATCAAAGTAATGAAAACGTACTTGTGACTTGTGAGTACAATTATTATTGGTTGGAAGTGAATTGAAGCCGCCTACATCATCGACGAAAGAGTATTAGGAGTATGAGATTAGATTTAGTAATGTTTGATGTAATATACTGGTTGTAAGATCGTGTTATCTTTGTACATACAACCGTCTTACAATAGTATTCCCTATAGTATATAACCATATTAAATACTACACGTCTACACCAAATCAGAGCTCAGAAATAGTTTTGAAACGACTATTAGAGGAGAGTAAACTTTAGATAGGAATCAAAGAGAATTATTAGCTTAATCATGAAAATGCTTTGAACAGATCGAACTACTGAAGAGGACGTAGCATGCGAAGTATTAGCTTAATCAAACCCTCATTTAACTGGGCCGTCACATTGTGGGCTCTTGTTACATATCGTTTGGGCCGCCTTGTGAGGCCTCAACTAAGATTTTTTGGGGCCTCAAAAAAATGTGAGAGCAGCTAGAATTTATCCATATATACTTCGTGATGAGTAGGAACTAGGACTGGATATACTAATATAGTAATATGTACTCCCTCGGTCCCTCCATAAATCCTACGTAAACAATTGAATGAAATGTGAAACGTAAGGAGTAGTACGTCAAGAAATTACAAGAAACAAACTCAAACACAATCAGAGAAAACAACGCTTATGGACTTATAGAGGTTGATCTCGCAATCGTCTCAAGCTCGATTTGGTCGAAGTCGAGCTTGGTTTGACCGAAGTTGAGCCGAGCTTTGATTGAACCGATCCCGACTCTTTCAGAGTCCTAGCTACTCCCGATCCCCAAAAGATAAATGATCGTCTCAACACCGTTTGCCATTTGAATCAACACGGACAACAAGTCTGGCATAGTGATCAGGTATATTTTCCATGTATCTCAAATGATCAGGGTTCACATATGCGTAACCAGGTCGACCAGGTATGAGTTCCAATCTCTCACGGTAGCGGCGTCGTCCGTTATTATTATTATTATTATTCAAAGTATCACGGTGAGCTCCGGCATTATAAAACCCGGCCCAAAACCCATTCAACGCGTCCTTACCTGCATTAAAAGCACCAAGGACAGCTCCGGCCGCATTGTACAAACCACCACCGCCGCCACCACCTTCTCCGCCTCCAAATTCATCATCGTCATGACCTGCTCGACCTCTACCTCTTCCATTAGCACCACGGCCACCAGCTCCGCCTCCAACATTATTACGGCCACCATTTCTGCCGCCTCTATTAAAACCACCACGGCCACCAGCTCCACCTCCAACATTACGGCCACCAGCTCCGCCTCCAACATTATGATGATTCCCAGCTCCGCCTCTATTAATAGCATCACGGACACCATGAACATTTCGGCCACCAGCTCCGCCACCCAAAATATCAAGCCCGCCGCGTTGACCTTCTATATCGGCCGTGGTAACTTCAGTATTAATCCTTTCCATGGGAAACATGACGTACACGTAGTTCATCAGGAGAATTGTGTCAGCGTTTAACGCTGTAAATCTTCCCTTACTTTGCAATGACTCGGAATTTACGAGAAAATAATTTTGATATCGTCGCATTACCACCTTTACTTTTGTGGGTTTAAAAATTAGCATTACGTTCCCATCTGGAAGCCATACCTTGCAACTGCGATAAAGAAACTAGTATCAATTCAAGTAATGTTAATAATTAAGTCGGAAAAAGTACGAAGGTTGGATGTGAATTGAAGGAGTAGTATTGATACGGCTCATTAATTAGTGTCCGAGAATGTTATCAAATGCGCTCTAGGTGTGCTACTAGATGCGTAAGTTTAGAGTTTCTAACTAGGCACTCATCAAAAGTTTACCATTAGCAATTACCAATCCGTCCCAAATTAAACTTCCCATGAAATTTGAAATCCTCTCACATAATACTATTTCATGGGAAGTTTAATTTGGGACGGAGTGGTATATCACAACATCAGTAGTAATAATAAAAATTGGTCTATCATACGTACCTGTCGGAGCGTTCATCATGTGCGCCGGATGTTTTCTTACAAAACATGCAATTCCCCATCTTGTGGGTGTTTATGCGTGGTTGTGATAATGTTATAGCAATACGCAACCATGCTTATTAATTAGTTAATCTCTGGTCTCGAATTATCTCAACCTCTCTATAACGGAAAACTGATCGTGAAATAATAAGATTGATGAATATTGTTTGATTAATTTGTATGTGTATAGTATATGGAAAGGAAATGTGTTTTTAAGAAATAATGGGTTAGTACTTAGTAGTAGATCGGGCTAGATGGGTGTTATAGAAGGGGAAAGTGTAGTTCAATTATTTTCTAGATGAGGGTTGTTGAAGTCTTTTTTTATTTATTTATTTACCTTTAATAAAGTCTTTTCTTCAAACTATTTTTGAATGACTTTGAAATCAACTTGGACTTGCATTGGAGTATAAAAAAATGGGTAGCAACTAGCAAGTGTAAATTTAATAGTCCCAAGTTGTGTGACGTAAACCATACACGTTAAAATGAAGCTGTTGAAACTATGAATGTCGTATGAAAGTATGAAACTAATTACATAAGTCAGTTATTGGACGTATAGTATGTATATAATTGTATTTTTATTTTTGACATAGTATATAATTGTAATTGCATAAACTCTTAAACAAATAAGTCAAATTATTCTCAAGCTCTCACATATTCATCAATGATAATTTTGGTCACCATTGTTGCACAGAGAGCTAAATTTTACATGTACATAATTCAACTTGGACTATTAAAAGATATTTGGGAGGTACATGGAAGTTTAATTTCATTTTCATAATGCCACTTGATTACAGATTTACGAGTCTTATTATATTCTTTATTGCTACTTAGCTAGAATGGAAGGAAGGAGCGAGCGAGTGTATGTAGGATGGTCTTCTTATATAGATCGACATAAGGGGTAGTACATGTTATTTCGATAATTTCTTATACGCTGAATGGGGTAACATAGTGCCTCATCGAGCTAGGTTTTGCGAACTTTAACGGCGTGATTGTTTGATGGGGTTGAGAATTGAGATCGAACTTGATTTATACAAAGCTCCAATTTATACAAATCTCGTAGTACCACTATTAAGTATCAAGGAAGTTAACACGTTTGATTGATAAATACGGACATAAAGTCCAACCTATATTAAGATATTAAATTACGTTATTTTAGACATTTTAGTTAAATCCTAATGAAAGAACCAATTGAACTATTCGTCAATTTAGGAAAAAGCCTATTGTGACCATGTTCTTCAATTAACAATAAAATTGCCACTAAGAAGTACTTTTTTTAATATTATACCAACAATTTGAATGATTTAGAAGTGGTATATGTCCTTATTATATATACCGACGAAATAAATGTACAAGGATAATATAGTAAACATGTAGGTCAAGTAGGACTCAGGCTAACGATATATAAAGTGATTAATTGATGGATAGTTTAAGGTTGGGATTGTATATCATTTGGTAGAGTTATAAATTTAAGAAAACAAATCTGGTGAGTTTTCATAAAAAAAAAAAGGGTCACGGGTCATAAAATACGAACTCATGACTTTAAAATATTGTTTTCGTGACCGAAAAAATAGCGGGTTACGATTCTTGAAAAACGAATTTTTAGTGTCTCTTTTTAAAAAAAAAGTGCATCCATTAATGAGTCATTGCCTACAAATGCGTAGCATACAAATGAGTCATCGCACAACTAAGTCATTGTTTATATTACACAACATCCTGTGCAATTTTGTACTGATACATAAACTAATTTTAAGATAAGACACTTCTTCTAGAAGAAGCTATCTAATTATCTCAGAGATTTAGATGCTGAATATTCATTTCGGTATGTTTAGTACTATCATTGGCTTGTTTTAGTTTGATTATCTTCAAGAAACGGAAGTTGAAATTTCTCGAGAGCATTATTGATTTGAATCTATGTTTTTTATTTTTTGGCAGCCTGTTTAGAAGCTTTTTTAGACAATTGAATCGAAAGTTGGCTATTTAGCATTGTATCAAAATCGCATAGATGAAGCTAGTTTTACCAAGTGGATAAAACTTGGTTTTGTTCCTCATAATGTTTGTTGCTTAAAGGTTAGTAGTTAGTACTTTCCACTAATTTATTAGCTGGTGAAAAATTTCAGTTTGTTAAATGCGTCATTACCTCTATCTAAACTTTGACACATAAGACTCAAATATTGTACTTTTTGGTAGGGAAAGAAAGCTAATATGTTGGTGATAGCTAAAGCATATGGTGTCCGCAGATTGCATGTGAATTTTAAGATAAGGCACTTTTCTTGGAAGAAGTTATCTAATGATCGACATTTCTCGAGAGCATATTTGATTTGAATCCATGTTTTTTTGTTTTTCAGCCTATTTGGAAGCTTCTTTAAACAAATGGAGCTGCAAATGGAGCCTATTCTGGTGTGAACTACTTTTCAACAGCAAAAGTAAATGCTAACTGTTTGCTCGGCAAATCCTACTTTTGAGGTAAACTAAATGCTAACTGTTTGCTCTTGTTTTTAAAATATGAATTATATATGAAGTAACAATATTTACGATATAATGTAAACCTTGGAGCTCCCACAAAATTTGAGCAGTTTTTGTGAATTCTGAAATTTACCTTAGGTTTTTGGGTATAACATTTTGCTAAAACCAATAATACGACCCCTAGAGGAATCCATAAGAATTTTTGTCATTTTTGCTTTAGAGCCAATTTAGACAAAAAATGTGGATTATTACTTCGGGTTTTGGCCAATTTTGATCGCCTATTTTATAGTAGCCAAATATTTTGAAAATTTACTATGTACAACCTTGGAGTACCGTCGTTACATATGAGGGCTAGTTTTTCTGTTTGGGAAGTTCTAGAAGCTCTATGGGGCTAGTGTGTGTTTTTTTGCCGATTTTGGGAACCTATCAACAGGCTAGGAAGCACGGACACGTTTGTCCAGTGTCGTGTCTGTGTTCGACACCATGTCGGACAAGGATACGGATCGGACACGGTATGACACGGGTCCGACACACCCAAAACAGTTTTTTTTTACTTAAATTTAGGAAATGGACACGGGTTTTTTAATTGGACACGAACCGGATACCGACCAGACACCCGACACGACACAAAACTACGTCGTTTTGACAAGTTTTTTTATTTTAAAAAAACTATTTTTTTCTCTCTCCTATTCTTCTCGAGAGGTGTTATTCGTCGCCCAATTTATTACTAATATCGCCCGCCATATTCCCAAAATGGCCTTTTTCATTTATAATATTCAATTAATCCCTTTTTCATTCTCATACTCATCCTCCAACTAACTCAATCTGAGTACGGCACTAGCAGTATAGCACTCCGATTGACGTTAAAATCTTTTTGATGATCATTCAATTAATTCCCTTTTCATTCTCATAACTGAAGCCGACTACAACTCTGATGCACAATTAACAACTTAAAAGGACAAATCCAGTTTATGAGATTAGGTAGAATTTCTCAATTATGGGTCGTAGTTTCTAGGCAGTCAATTCCCACTTGTTTGATTAGGCTCAATTCTATCATCGGTTAATCGCCCTTCCTTCAAAGACATTTGACAATGCAAAAATGTTCACAGTCGGCATAAAGACACCTGATTAAAATGTCCCCGGTTCGATCATGGACGTGAAGTCAACACGTCTGTCATGTGACACTGGACATTCGGGCAACACTTCTGTGCGTCATAAGCTGTTGAAGATCGCGTTAGATAGGTGCGTTCGCCATCGCGTTAGAGATGGTAGTGCAGATTATAGAGGAGTTGAGATTTTGTATCAATGATTAAAATTTAAATTTTTGAGGGGATGGAAGAGTGTTGTTGGGCTAGGTAATTAAGAGAATAAGGGTACAATCGAGAAAATTTTAAAAAAATTGGGCGACAATAGTAAAATAAGGGCGACGAATAGCTCTTCACTTCTCCTTCTAGTGAGAAACACTAAGAGGTAACTCAACAACATTTCTTACTTCTCTATCTCCTTCTGCTTCCCATCTTCTTGCTCCGGTTCGACCGGCTTTTTCACCTTCGACCGGCGCCGCCTCAAGAGACCTCCCTCGACTGACGTCCACTAGCGGCCCTACCGCTACACCACCACCTGCACCCGGCAGATATTATAATAATATGATCAAGAAGGAATATGGTGAAGCAATCGAGTCTCTGAAGACCATGATCATGGACCCGATGAACATTTTAGCTCTCGTAACATTCTGAATGGCAGAGAAGACTCAGTATCCGCCAAAGGATGTTTCATAAACAGCCTACATTATAATGTGAATTGAGTAAAAATCAATGTTCAGTAAATGTCATTCATTTTTTTCACGTTTTTAAGATTTCAACTCAAGTATATTGGCAGTTGGAATTACTAGAAGTGAAAGAAACGGAAGGAGTATAAGATTAATGCATTGCCAATCAAAACAACCGTGACTCCTCAAACAAAACAAAATGAACAGGTGGAGTCCCGGAGACAGAATAACATGTCTGTCTTTAAAAGAGTGCACAGCCTAAAATAGAAAAGAAGAGGTAAGCAAGTTCAATAACCAGTTGCGCAGATTATGAGACAAATAGTATAGAATCTGATATTTACCAGAAGCAGAGCAACTAGGTTCCAAGGCAAGGCATATGCTGGAACCAATCAGCGTGCAGTGTGAAAGTCTCGAGTGCCAGGGTGATGAATCTTTGATAAACACATGCGACGCCCATTAGGTCCTGTTGCAGCTGCGAAATAATTCAATCAGTGGTGCGCCATTGTTCAACTCATTCATTTTTAAAGCATACATGGAATAAAATACAACACCAGAAAGCTAAGGTTAATATCGAAAAATAGCGATCACAAGGAGGAATATAGCTATCGTAGCACACTATAATGACAACCGGGAAGACAATCAATTCTTCTTCCATTTCGTTGATTTCCTACATTTTTTCAAATCTTGCCTCACATATTTTAAAATTAGACAAGACGAGATTGAGCAAATTATGGGAGTAATTCAATAGAGCAAATTATGGGAGCGAGCATAGTATAGAATATGATGATATAGTTACCAGAAGCGGAGCAACTAGGTCCCAAAGCACGGCACATGCTAACATCACCATTACGCAATTCAACAAAGAAGAGTGTTTGCTCAGCATCGGGATTGTTTTTAGGCTTGGCCTCAAAGTTTGCATGCCCGACGAAAAAGTGGCACAAGAGAGCATACTTGCTCAACCCTGGCTTCACAATCTCATACTCCCCAACCTGCCAAATTCACAATCATCACAAAGGATGCTATTAAACCCGATACATAGAATCGCGCAAAACCAGATGAGTAAATAAACACTGCTTACCCCAGGGTCCAAGTTGGCAGGATCATTCAAGAAAGAGATTCCTTTTTGTGCAAAAGACAGGGCTTGAGCATTCATAGCCTCTTGACTAGGTTTCTTGGGACGCGGTGCAAGGCCCAAAGCAACAGGATCAAAGTCCTTTCGCATTTTGGCTTCTTTAACAATCTTGACAGACATGGCCATGGACTCTTTCAAATACCGATCAAAAATTTCTTTTCTTTGAGCCGGAGTTAGCCTGCGACCAAAAAACCGATACTCTACTTAATAAGACGCAATTTAAAGACAGTACAAGCACCAGCATGTAAAGGAATAACCAAAACGCGCATACTTTGGATCAGATTGGGCTACTAATAGTGCTTTACGAAGGTCCTCCAAAGGGGATAAATCTGCACATTTAAAGGGCGAAGCTGATACAGGTTTTAAAGAGTCTTTAACAAGCTTCTCCATTCTGCTGTTCTCGCTACCATCAGACATTTTCGACTCTGGACAAAACCCGAAACCAATTAGCAAAAATCGACCGTGGCGTGCAGCGTGTTGGCATACAACCCAACCCACAAAAGAGGCTAAGACTACAGTAATTCACACAATGTCAACCGAAATTAACACAAAAATTCGTCAGCAATCGGCCGAAAGGCGAAAAGAACCCGAATTCGGCATTCTAATTCAGAAATTACCAAAGAATTAAGCAAGAAATGGCTAATCAAATCCAATTACACAATAATTTACTGATCAGTTAACAATAGGGAATCTAATTACACGTCAATTAACTAAAATCAGGTAACAATTGGGATCACAAATCACAGAAACATTCAATCAATGATTCAATAATCACCACTGAGATTAATTAGCAGTCAAAAAATGCGCGCGAAAATTAGAAGAATTAGGGTTTTACCTTGTGATCAAAGACAAACACAAACAATTGGATTACAGCAAAACTAATTGATTGATTATATGAAGTTAGGTTTGCGATAAAGAACAACTTTCATGTTTATATTGTCTATTTGTCATATTATTGCTTTGAATATATTGAAAAAACCTATTTCAAGAATTTTAAACCCTAA
>JBBYHQ010000017.1:5928043-5949257 GCA_038382645.1 Spergularia azorica
CTATCTGGCTCGGAGCTGAAAGGACGAAAATGTCCCCAAATATGAAAAGAGAATGAGGGAAAAGATTAATAATCATGATGGGGAAACACCCACTGAACAAAATTCAGGAGTACAACCTGAGCAAATAACAACTCTAGAAAATCCCTCATGCATATATTGTACGCTCCGCAACATAAAATCCAAAATTCCAAACAACCAAGTAACAAACATCTCATTAGAGAGGCAGATTGTGTGCATGATAATCTAATACATCCACCAGAATCTTTACCAGATCACAAAGCATTTAACGAAAAGATCTTTGAACAGCCTATCAGCCGATAAAGGTTCTAATTGGGAGAGACGATAAAAGGTTGGATGAATAGGAACACCAGCACGTTTTAAGTAACTGCACTTGCATTATCACACAGGGAAATGAAGTTCACAAGCCGACTAGAACAGGTGTGCGAAGCAGTTCATGGGTGGTATGCAAGCATATTCTACAAAGATTGAGCAGTTCATGGGTGGTATGAATACTCACTCAGTCACATCCCCAAGTCAAAATATTTCTGCATTTGCATATCAAAAAGAGTTCTTCTGCATCTATAGCTCATGAAAAAGGTATCACCTTTTTGTTACATCTACTAGCTAAAATAGATGAAGACCTAAGAATAGGCTTTCCTAAAGAAACATAACGAACAAAAAAAGCCAAAGTTCACCAAACACTTTACCAACTGTGTGTCGAAAGATACCCGAGGAATATAAAATCAATAGTTCCTTACACTACCTCTAAAGCCTAGGAAAGTTGTCCTAAGCTGCATTCAGTGTTACATTCGTTTATGGATAAGACTAAGGGAGTGATTTTGGTTTTGTTTCTGCCCTTCTTATGAACCATGGGCATATGCCTCTTCCAATGTGATGTCAGCCATGGGGTGTCGTCTATATAAACTCTGAGTTACTTAACCAAAAAGAAAGTAAATCCCACAACAGCCTAGATCCATCGCCATCCCAGAAAAGAAACCCAAAATTATTCAGACTATTTCATATTGAGAAAGCACCAAAGTCACAATCTTTAAACATAAGCACAGAAAACACCCATAAAGCTAATCAAAAGTCAATCAACAATCACATTACTCCAATCCTCATCATAACCCTACAGTTACAATGTTTCGACCTCCATCACACATTATACATTCCACCAATAAACACGATACATTATCTACAATAACCCTAAGCCTACCACAGAAGTCACCCCACTTCATCTAAACGTTATATACAGATCAAATTCCAAAACCAACGAAAACTCAACCACAAGCTATGGTTCCTAGGAACCGAACACCTAAAACCATCCCCAAAATCCTTAACCCTCATCCAATTCCATTCCATATATATATACACCACTCTACAACAAACGAAAACCCCAAAGTCGCAATCTTTATCCATTAACTCCTTCAAACCAACCAAACCCAATCACAAACGATCACATCCCGCCACGCCAACAAATAACATACACGAACCACATTTGCAATTGCAACACACACAACCTTTCACAACCAATTCTCCAATAATCCGATAACAATTCAGCTTCTCATACAATCTACATTATAAACACATGAAATCCACAAACAATCACAAACCCAAAAATCAAAATCTCATCATAACAATCACAACATTCGCCACGAAAACAAACAATTCAGCGAGAATTCAAATTCAATCAATGCAAGTGATGATGACGATCATAACATAATAAACAAAAAAAAAATAATGGAAGGTAGAGTGAAGAAGAAGTTACCGGATCAAGGGGGCAGGGTTCCAAAGGGTGATGGTACCGTCAATGAGACCGCCGGCGATAAGACCGTAAGAAAACTCATCGGAATTAGACCCATTTTTACCCCAAGAAAGCCGATTAAATCGCTCGGAGCTCGGCGTATCGGCGAGAAGAGGAAGCTCATGATCATCCGACTGAAAATCAAGCTTTAAGATATCGAGGGAAGCGGTGGTGCTAAACGACAGATCCACCGCACCCGCCATTGTCCCCGTCGCCATGTACGGTCCCTCCGGCGACAGCGCCACCGACGCCGATCTGTTCACCGCTTTTATCGCCACCATTGTTGTTGTTTTTCCCCCAATTCGATTTTAATTTTAATTGTAACCAATCAAATCAAATCAATTGAGAGATCTGTTTGATTTGATTTTCTAGGGTTTTTAAAATTGGGGATTTTTATGGTTATATAGGAGAGAGAGATTTAGATCGGAGAATTTTGTTGTTATTTTTTGAGGGTGTGTTTATATATTGGGAAGAGGAGAAGAGTGATGAAGAAGTAGTGTGACTCTCTTTGTTTCTCTTTCTATCGATCTTCTTCTTCTTGTTCTTCGAAGTGTTGTGTTAATGTGTTTATGTTATGTTTCTGAAAAAAAAAAAAAAAAATTAATAATCTTTTTATTTATTGGTTGGGTTGTGTCATGTGTGTGTCTTTAAGAAAATAGAAAAATTGGAAAATTTTAAAAAAAAATAAAAAATTAAGAATGACACTTTGGATTTGGGGTTTTAATTTGGAATAGAGTGAGGGAGGGGAGTTTTATTGGGTCACTTGGCCAATTATGTGATGCCATGTGGTTTATGTCATCTTTTGATTGGAGTCATGTTAACGGGTGTTAATTTACGGGTTTAGCCGATTTTCGTGTCTCGATTGGGTACTAGCTACTACATGGCTACCTAAATACTCTGTATGTGATAGGTACTGGTTATGTTAAAGATGGGAAGTGGTCCACGACGATCGTTCGACTATTATGGTGATGCGGGTTCGAAATTTAATAATTTTATATCTTTGATCTTGAAACAAAAATGTTCAAAAATGTTGTGAGATTCACTTTCAAGTACTACAATTGTGATAATGATTTGCTATATAAATAATGGTGCAGTTCGTTGACCGCTTGTCATTCATGTTTTTTGTGGACATGTAGTGTGGTTTAAGATTGATTCGAGCTACACAAAGCTACTAATTGAAGGGTTTCGAAAGTGTCAACCGTTGCTAATCTATGCACAAAGCATTTGACGGTACCAGGTGGAAAGGAATATGAGAAAGTAAACCCGAGTCAACCCTCTAGCAAGACGAACTCTCGACTATTGAGACCAATCTTTACTCCCCAATCCCTACGCTATATCAACCTTGTCTATACAAATGAAATCCAATGTCATACTTTTACCCAACACCGCTCTAATTTGCTCTTGAAACGATACACATGAACAGTATTTCGGACACACCAAGTTTAGCAACGTAGTACATGATATGACATGACAATGTTATTTAATCTGAGTATTCCGTAAACAATGCTCAAGTGATTGGTGACTAAACACTTAAACCCGAGTATAACTTCGTTCGTAATCGAAAGAACCTTGATTAGTCATTTACGAAATACTGGTAAAGTATAGTAAAACTTTACTAATACGGGTTCCCGACAGAATCTCTCATTTCTTACCATACAAATACGATTATTATTACACAATATATACGATCATTACTACAACAACCACCACATCGCCGCCGTCAACCACCGCAAACCACCATGTTTAGGGACGTATCGAGCTGCAATTCGTACAACTATGGCGACGCGCACTACTGGGACTCCCGTTATATACAAGAAGGCGGCACTTTCGACTGGTACCAGCGTTACTCTTCTCTCCGGCCCTTTGTCCGCAAGTTTATCCCCACCTCCTCCGCCGTCCTCATGGTTGGCTGCGGTAATGCCGGTATTTACCTCACTCTTTCCTATATTTACCCCCCCCCTTGTAATTTCATTTCATTTTTACAGTTGGTTTTACGCTTTGTGATTTACTATTTTACCGTGGGTTGTCTTGATCGGAAATTACTACTGATATGTTGTTGGTGGTGATTTTTACTTTTGGAAATTGATAAAGTTTGTGAATTTTTTGCTTGATTGAGCTGATATGATTGGTGATTACTCTGATTAGTGTGAATTTAGATGTGATTTTGGTGTTTTTTCTGGTGGAAATGATGGTGGTTTTGTGTTTGAGATAGTTTAAGTCAAATCAGTGGTTTTGTTTCGGTTTATGGTGTCGTAGTTGTTGCTAGGGATCGTCGATTTTGTATATGCATGTGAGGGAGGTCTACTGGTGAGGTTGTTGGGGAAGGTACTGGAAAATCATGGTCAACTATGATCTGTCTGCATTGGTGATGCTATTTGTGAGTCCTGTTTGAATATGAGGTAAAATCAGTGAAGTTGTGGGAGGTGGCATTGGAGGCCGAGGTGAAAATGATCGAAATTTATAGTAGAGGTGGGAGCCTGACTCACGAGGACTCATCGTAAATGGCTGGTTTTGCTTGTCGGAATAGTAGTTGGGTTTGTGGTTTAGGCGGCAAGATTAGATATTGCTGACTATATAACTAACTGATATGGGCTGTGATTGGATACCTCTAGTTCAAGACATCGGTAGCTGTTTATTTATATGCCTGATCATCGTTGATACTGCTGTTTTTTGCTTGTGTAAGATGTTTCAAATTTTAATGATGTTCACATTGATGGTTGAGTTGTTTCCCTGTTGTTTTACATTATCAGTCGTATGTTTTTTGGTACATTTCTTTGAAACGGCACTATGCAACACCATATTTGCTGCTGCTTGTTCTATGTTTTGCAGTCATGTCCGAGGAAATGGTGAAGGATGGGTACGCACATATTATGAATGTTGACATATCTTCCATTGCAATCGATATGATGAAAAGGAAGTACGAACACATACCTCAGCTAAAATGTATCCTTTCGTGGCACTATGGCGGCCGTGCCTTTTTGGATTTTTCTATGACTCGTAATGTGACAATGTTGTTACTCCTCTTATGGATGCCTGTAAAGTCCAATGGCATCCTCTGCCAAGTTTTATGTTGTAATGTCAAGAGTATCTTCCTTATCATGTCTTACAGATATGCAAATGGATGTTCGAGATATGAGTATCTTCCCAGATGATTCATTTGATAGCGTGATTGATAAAGGTAACCTTACTCATATGTGAATGTATGGAAATTGCAGCCATTTACTTTTAGTGAGGTTCCGTAGTCTTAACAATGGTTTTTCCACCCTCCGTCCTGTGTATCCACTCTCATCTGCGGTATAGGAACTCTTGATTCTTTGATGGTAAGGATTCTCTTTATATATAATATCTGAAGGGTTCTATTATTTCTAACAAGGTTAATTTATAGTTTATGTATTTACTTTTTGTATGTGTTTACTGTTGAAGTGTGGTACTGATGCGCCAATTAGTGCTTCTCGGATGTTGGGTGAAGTCAGCAGGTACCTAATTCTGCTTTTTTTTTTTTCTTTCAATAAACTACAAACAAGTTTGCATGATATCTTTCGGTACTCTCCCTGATAAAAAGGTTATTGTTTCGTGTAGGTTACTGAAGCCTGGTGGAGTATATATGTTGGTAAGTATATGCCCGGTGATCTTTATAATTTCGCATTTGCTAATTTAGTTTCCGGTTTGTAAACAAGAGGCATGTAATCCAGTTTTTGTATTGTGTTTTACAGATAACCTATGGTGATCCAAATGTAAGGATGCCTCATCTGATTCAACCAGTGTACAATTGGAGCATCGAACTTTATGTTATACGTAAGTTCTGTATTGCGTTTTTCTTCTTGGAATATGTTTTTATTGATGCTTTTATCAAGTACGTGTATTTCAATAAGTTTATTGTATTTTGAAGTCCTTTCCGGTTATCTTAGTGCCAAGTCACTTGATTGTGTTCTCTCCTCAAATTCTAGAATTTGAATCCACCTAAGCGCCTGAAGGCACGTGACTAGTTATAAATTTGAATTTGATAAACTCAGGACTTCAGGAGGGAGAGCAGTAGACTGTAGACCTAGTTTTAATTTCAATTAAATCAATAACGAGAATAATGAACGGCTAAACTGTCCTGACGCTTTAGTTCCTAAAGGTGGATACGAATATTGCTGCTTTAATAGACCGAAATATGATCATGAGGTACTTGTGGATGAATTCTAAACTACTAGTTCATCATTGCAAAAGGACAGCATAAGGCCCTAAGCTGAGTAAGACTCTGAGATATATGATACTTGATACTAAACACCCTAAATGGAATACTTTGCAACGAGCATATGCTTTAGGCCTAGGTATTGACATAGAAATTTGCATATCTGGTGCTCATTTGTTTTATTTAGCTAGACAGAATGAATGGTTGTTAGTTGTTTGAGCGTCATCTATCTAAAGTCGTAACTTGATGTTTGTCTAGTGCATGTCCTTCGTACCTTGTAGTTGTCCATGTCCATTTTTATGTAGCGCCGAGACTATAAAGGTTTCATTGGGTTACCCGTATCTATGGGCAAAAAGCCGTGAGAATCTGTGCCTACTTGCAAGAATGCGCATTGCCAAATTGCCATTCATTGTTATTGTAGTTGATGCTTGGTTTGGGCTGCCTTCAGATTTTTCACTCTGGTCGCAAGATTTGATTAGAAGAAACTAGATTCAATTTGACTTTGTTTATGCAGCAAGACCTGGATTCGAAGGGCCAGCTGCGTCTTCTCTTAAATCATCACTGGAGCCCATCCCTCTGTCCGAGAAGGGCCTGCTTCCCACGGATTTTGTGTTGAATGATCCCGATTGCCATTTCATATATATCTGCAAAAAGGCAGATGGGGTGCTCTCTAGCATACCGGAGGATAAGTTGTGACATGAAAGGACCTACTTGTCTCCTCTTTGTAAAACTTAGTCTTAGCTGTTTGTTGTAGGACTTGTACCGATTCTTATATGCCTCAACGCAGGGTTGAAAAGATATACGAACTGTGCTGGATCTCTTCTTCAATGGCTCAGGATGGGTCATTGTTTTCATATTCTCCTAAAGTACTTGGTGAAGTGACCATTACAGATTCTATTTTTTCCTTCCGTATTTGAACTAGTCACCCCTATATTGAACTGTAGGAGTATTTAGATTTCGAGCTTCTTTTTAAGCCCACAGGATCTCTAGTTCAGCGTGGCTGACTGATGTACTTGTACCATTTCCACTTGTTCGAATGAATAATGCAACACCATGTCTGTCTTAGATGATGGTATCGAATATGAATTATTATCGACACAGGGTGGACGGGGGATATGATACAATCACGATCTCTACCTCAATGGTTTTTGGACAGGGTCCTTACATTGGAGATATGGATCGAGCAAGACGTATGGATGATTGCAAATCAACGAGACAGATAACGAGTCCAAGATCCAAGTCCTTGTATTACAAATCATATTTCAAATGATAAAATCCCAATTCAAATTACGACACTAAATCTATTCAAATAGTTCAATTAGGGATTTTGTTTTCTACCATAACCTTCCTCATACGACTTAAGAGGGGGATTCTTGCTTCACGATGAAGATGTCGTTCTCTGATTTTGCAATCTCCTTCGCCATTTTAGTTCTGACGATTCTCTCCAGCTAACCATCGCGAAAGCATGCAACAGTTAAAAACGTTAAGAGGGAAACAAAAGAAAGGCACAAAACAAATACAAACAGATTAGCAGTATATTAAATTCTCAGCTTCTCTTAGTAACAGAAAAACCAGCTCTTCTTTGCATTTGTGGTTCATTGTAAAGCTTCAACAGTAACAGTTTTTATGTTTGTGGTAATTTGAGAAGTATAAATCACGCAAAGATAGTAAAATGCTTACCCGTAGTTGGTCATTCTTCGTAAAGAGAACAGTACAAGTCATCGTTTCAGAACTTTCTAGCATATTAAGGATCTGAAAAACAAGTGAATGAGGAAAAGGATGGAAAGGGACTGGTAAAAACGTTTAGCAAGATGCAAAACAAGAGCAACTTCGGGAACAAAGCGAAACAAAATTTAGTAAGATAAAAACAGTAAAGACCTTATCTAAAACACGCTTACCTCAGAGTAAGTTTCAGCCCTCTCCGGCAATGAATAAATGTATAACTTGCGGGTACCTCGAATCTACAGACAGAGGAAACAATAGCAGTTAACCCCAATTGCACTGTATGATAAAGACACGAGAATTTAAAAGTCGATGGATCCTCCTAGTATGAACTTCGTACATTAAGTTACGATCATCATACGGGATTGTTTCAAACTCCTAGTACAGCAATCTATCCAGAGTAAAGTAAAGTACCTTGAACCGACGGTAAAAATGGGATCTCTCAGTGTACAACATAACCTTACTGTGTCCCTGCAGGAACCAATTTCTAGCACAAGATATATCTTTCCACTCGTTCTTAGTCCTGCACAGTAAGATCAAAAAGGCATGCAATTAAAGGTTGGAAAAGGGCATGATAATAATGTTCAACGTAACACTATGTCACATACTACACAGTGAGGACTTACTCTGGTAGCGAGCAAAATGAAACATTCCGTTCCATGAATAATTTTGCTATTCTGAAATATTCGAGGTAGGAACTAATAAACAGCATGATTCCGCCCTGCAACATGTGTTCATCAAGAGGATGAAGTAATTCAATTAGACAATGCCAATACCAGATATGAATCAGTACGTCTTTTGGAAGAAAGTAAAAAATAAAAAGAATAAAAGAGAAACATACCTGGTGGGACTCCTTTTCTATCGTTGGCAATATCTGCAAGAATAGATCACACACACACTTTAAGAAGTCAAAAAAAAAAAAAACCAAAGTCTTAGTCCAAAAATAATACTCGTATGTGCAAGCAAACAGGAATCATCATATATAACCATCATACTCAGATCAATGAGGATGCAGAAAGTAGGAAGAAAACGATATAAAAGAGAATGACCAAATATTGCTTTGTTTAACAGGAGATGGAGCAAATATTGCTTTGTTAAAATCATTATTTTTCCAAAACCATCTCAAAGTGCAATACAACACCAAGACCATAACCAAACCTCTGTGACAAAGTAATTCAAACGTTCATCATCTGCTTCCTTTGTCGATGTAATATGGAACCGCCTGTAGACCTAAAGGAAATGTTTCAAAAAAACAAAACAAGTATTCATAAGCTATTAATTAACAAAAATAAAACAAATAATCATAAGCGGATGAAAATATATGGTAGTGATACAGGGTATCGGAAAAGGATGTTGGTTTCCCAATTTTCACTATACTTCTGAGTCACAGTGTGCATAATAAGTGAGGGGAGGAGTAGAAATCCAGGACATCTTGTGTCTCTTATGGAATCTCAACCGCAATGAGAAGCATTCTACATGGGAGAGGGACTGGCAAAAGAGGGGGCGGAAGGAAAGGATAGTCTGATTGATAAAAAGAGCAAGCAAATCTCTGAGGCGAGTCAAGGAAGGGAAATATGGATTAACGATATAGGCACCTGCTGCACTTCCAAGGAGATCTTTGACATGACACCTTTATATTCACATGACAGCAGTAACTGCAGAAGAAAGTACCACATTAGAGAGAGAATATCTGAAAGATGTGCATGTCTCTGTAACCTGGCTATGAAGAAGCATACAGAAATATGCTCTTAAAAGGCAAAGATTTATGATTTACTAACAGTAAAAGAAGAGACATGAGATGTACCTTTCCTTCAAAGTTTAGACAATGTTTATTAAACAAACCCTGCATGCCTGCAAAATTGTGCTGAAATCAATCTCTACTCTTTTAATGGCAAAAGAAGATATAATTGTATGAACGATCAAAAGAGTGACACACGAGGTAAGGATACTTTAAAACCAGAGGAAACGACAAGTTCCCCGAATTGTGCTGCAAAACTAGATAAACCAAATCCTAAACGATCCAACCACGTTAGCCCATAAGGACATGAAATACCGAATCTGACCCAAAATGTAATCAACACGGTGAGAAACTCCTTGCAAAATGTGAAAAATCCTTTCCAACCAAAACCACTTAAATGAAAGCCATAAATGCAGACAAACAAAGGATTTTATGTTCCTTTTGAGTTTTGACTCCTTAGTCCAGGGTAGCAGATGAATATCTTTCTCACTCAATTTAATAAATACGCAGGCATCAAAGCACCAACAATAGAAAACATAGTAAAATAATACTAACATGATAGAGGATATCTCGATCTTAAGATCGAGAAAAATGATGACCTCTATTTACAACCCAATGTTGCCCGATCTATTAATCCATGGCAACATGTGTGTCCGATGCAGGCTCAGAAGAGGACTAGATATTTACTATTATTCTGCTTTCCACGGAATTGTAATTCCACCCCCTCCACGGTAAAGGGAAAAGGCTCAAAACCTCCTACTGGACAAATCATCATTATCAATGAGAAGATAACACTGCCAAATCAGAACCACTAAATATAGAGCCTGCAAAGTCCAATTCTTACTCTTTCATAGCCCTGTGATCACTGTTTAGAAACTCCATAGTTAACTGTATGAGAAGTAGAAGACAGCGATTCTCGTGAGGATCTAGTAAGAAAAATTTCTATGTGAGTATGAGGGTAAGGCTGCATGTGTGACTCCCAAGTCCCAACAGTCGTGCCTTGGTGGAAGCCTATATACACACTAAAGAGCATGGGCTAATGGTCTTTCATCTTAACAGAACATTAATCATGAATTTTTCCACCAAAACCAGAATGATAATGAGACCAATCAGAATGCTTCACTTATTAACTCAAAACAGAAAAGCATGCGATACTGTAAGCTTCAAAGTGCTTCTGTAAATGTATCAAAGATTTGAAAATTTTCCAATACCTGGATTCAGATAAGACGCTAATATAATTGTTTGACGATAATACCGAGCATTCCAGGACCTATGGAGGAAAAAATATGTCAATCTGGCAGAACCTAAATCACAAAAATTATTGTCACGCTTAGCCAGCGTCTCTTTAAGGAGAGCAAGACATGATCGAAAAGGACAATTGACAACATGTCACAACAAGAGCATAAACCTAAACACAGATAGGCTCTTCGCAGTACTAGTCTAACATATTGCAAAGACTAATAAGAACAAAAGTAATAAATAATATATTACCATTGTCTAATACGCCCAATATCAGTTTTAGTCGGCTTAGAAGGCAAGCAATTGAGATGTTTGACAACATTTATAACGTGAGCCCAGTTCTGCAATTCACTAGAAGGTTAAAGAGACAAAAAAACAAGGAAATGGGAAGTTAGAGGTACAAATCCAGAAGCATATATGTGCCACCTACCTGCATTAACATAATATCTGCATGATCTACAATGAGAATCTGTTCAAAGGACCAAAAATATTACTACTACATCTGAAGAATGATGGCCAAGTTCGAGTTGACCACAAAAAGAAAGAGAAAATAAGAAAAATCACCTCTATTGAAGAAAGGTAGTCAATATGCTTTTTCGCAATATGCTGCAAAATTCAAGTTACAGAGTTGCATCAAAGAAACAGCTAATGAGAAACAGTAAAATGTAAATAGCCCGCAGGGGCGCAGGTGCTACAGCAAAATAGATATTTTTCATTGCTCTAACATATGACATTTATATATCATGATTTACATTAGCCTTCCCCGGATCATTTTGGGACTAAGGCTTTGTCAGCGATTTCTGTAAAATCTTCCCTCAGCAGAAATAACAAAGCCTGTGGGTAAGTGCGCTTACACTTTCCAAGCCAAGAGGAGAGGCAATAATCATATCTGAAGAATTGAAATCACTGTATAGCTTTACGCTCTTCCTGTCAAAGCAAAATATAAAACCACTGGTTATAAAGAACAACCTTAAGGTCACAAGTAACAACCAGACATTACACAATCTGTGTTCAGCACTCGGACTCGTATGAACTATGAAGTACACAGACAAGAGACCACTTGTATTCTCCATATTCTACTTCATATAAGACGAGTCTCCCCCCAAAACTTCTATTACTACCACAAAGGAACCAAAAAAAAATGGTAATGCTTAAGAAACTAAAGAGAAAAAAACGCACCTAGTAAACTTTACTCCAACCACAAAGTTGTCATAGTTTTTACCACCAAATAGTGCCTCAAGGTTTAAATGTTTTGAAGCCTCCCGGTGTAACTTCTTGGCCTCACGTTCATCCTCAACTTTTTCCATATTAAATCCAAACTCTTTTATAAAGCGATCCATATACTCCACATTGACCTGAGTATAACATATAGAAAACATATTAAAGAATTACATAATACAGAGAATCACTTCTAAAATATCTAAGTATCTTAGATGGGAACCAAATACTTTATGGTGGCCTTTCTTCAAGAAACCTTACTAATTGGAAAAAGGATTCAAGTTTCAGTTTGTTATAGGTTCCAGAAAAAACGGCGAAAGGGACAGAGAGCTGAGTCGTGATGCTCTAATAGGTACGAATGTACGATTCAATGATATAGAACACCATTAATTCTTGAACAGTTTAAGCAAATTTCTAGAAGAAAATCGTTACTACAAATTTATGGAAGGATGACAAAGGGCCAACCTTTCCACGGCCAGTAGATTGGTAAAACAAACATTTCGGCGGAGCATCGGGATTGGGAACGGCTGAAGGATTGGTCTTCATGAAGAATCGGCTGTGGATATTTGAGGAACATGTTGAGATGCCATTCCTGAGTCTTGGTACCAGTACGGATTTCATGAAGGGGGTGGATGCTAATAGCCTAATACTAAAGTCTCTTCCAAGATGCTAGCTAATACTATGCTACTTGTGGCCTTGCGAGATTCTTTGTGCAATATTTTCTTTTTGTGACTAATATGCTTTGTGCAACATTGAGCAACACAATGTAAGTGTTTAAAAATAAATAATAATAAGAATAAGAATAAGAATAATAATAATTATACAAAATATGAAACCTTATTTGATGAAGGGGTCAATTGTATAAGCCTCTTAACAAGACAAAGAGCAACGCTTGCTAAGGGAAGCAGAAACAGCACCTAAGAAACAAAAGTCTGGGTTAGAAACAACAAACATTCAACAGATGAGAATCACATCAGAAAAATTCGCACCCAGGAATAATACAGTGATGAAGTGGCTTACTGGCCAAGGTAATCTGGAATCACACATAGATAAGAATGACAGATTATGATTAACCACAAAAGCAAAGAAAATTTCATTTGGTGAGCCATAGTGGCCAGTGTCACGAACATAAATAATCTACTAATCACCTTTACTAGCCTTCTGCCTTCTTGCCTTGGTACAAAATCCTAGCTCTCACTGAAGGTTGAAGCTTAGAAATAAATATGAAGCACGTCGTGAGGTTCTGCTGACTATATAATGGTGCACTTGTAAATGAAGGAACCAAAAAATTTCTAGCAGAATCTGTGAGGTGAAAGTACTCAAACTCCTTTGTTCCAAGGTCCAACTAAGGGGGATTTAGCCGGTGAGACCGGGAAAAGGAGACATGCGCCCCCTCCCCAACATTTTTCATTTTATAATGTTTCATTACATGATTGCCATTCACACTTTCTGCAGTTTTCAGAATCCATCTCCTCAAATTCCTTCCCCCCCCCCATCCCCACAGAGTACACAATTTCCAAGTATGACACTTGATCCCGACAGTCCGACACCAGCATCACCAAAACAACACAACAGCGTACTCCACCGTCATCCAACCACCACAGCCCATAGGCCATAGCCCCACTCCGTCAAATTCCACCCCATATCATAATGTCAATCAATTGGCTGCCAAAAAACAACACGAGTGAAGACAAGGAAAGCGAAAATCTACCTTTGCGCGAGTGAATCCCTGATCACAGAAACCATCACCAGATATAGCATCAATGTTGGCTAATTTAGCATTATTTTTCATGACAAGATCTCTTGATTTTAAGACATGATTAAGCTGAAAGAAAGAGTGGCAAATTAGGCATAAACACATATGCAAAGTAAACAAAGCACCAAAGCGACTGACTATGGAAACAAAACTAATGATATATTTTATAGGTAGAGATGAGTAGAGGACTGCACCGAGTGCATGATGTATGCATCCATGTAACACGAAGCTTTATCTGTCCTTTTCTCGTAGAAGGCCTCTTGGTCAGAATGAAGTATATCTCGATAGCTATTGCCTACAGAGCAAACACAACATTCACCAATTAAAAAGAGAATGCAACGCTCCCAAGTTCCACTAGTCCAGAAAGATGAGAACTATTAACGTTAGCACCCAACTCATTTTGAGACTATGGCTTGGTTGTTGTTGGTTAGGGTTGTATTCAATTTAGCACCCAAAGCTCTTCAATAACTAATTGGCTAAATAGACAAGGATTCTTGGAAAATATTACATACATAACATGCAGAGTGAAGTCATGCTCGTACATAATTATCCAACAATACCCTTAAAAGTTTAAAGTAACACACATACTCTGACATGACGATTCAATACTGAAACGAGTTGACTTCAACATAAAAAGCACAATCTTAACATGCAATGTGCTGGCACAATTCACAAAACCCTGGCTTTGTCCTTGGACAGCATTATGCAGCCCCAATCTTGCTCCCCCATAGCAAGAGCACTGAACACTTTAAACTTAAGATTCTTAGAGTACCTTGAGTGAACACGCAAAACGAGAGACTTACAGAGAGAGAAAAACAATCTTTGCTGCAAAGAAGGGAAGTTTTTGCCCCTTTTACTTTCATAGACCTCCAACCAGTGCTTGTACAGGTTCTCTTTGAGACCATAGGGAGCAGTTGCCACAACACCCTAACAGAAATTTTTCTTAAAATGTCAATACAAGAAAATTGGCTAAAATACTGGGAACATTAGTAGATATTTCCTGATGAGTTACCATAACTAAGCAGAGACCACGAGATTGTCTTCCGTAAAAGAATATTCCGTATGTTTGGAAAGCTCCAAATATCAATATGAATCATACCCATGGAGATCCCTACAACTACTCGACCACGCAATCATAACACAAACAGCAAGAACAATAATAAATAAAACCGCGTCCCGCCAAAACAACAGAAATCATTACAGCTCCAAATACGTGCTGGGGATCTGCCCTTCTCTTTGTATCCTTCCTCTTAGTCACAACACCACAGATTAGCTATAAAACAACTCAGCCGAGAACAACCCAGAAACTAATAGCATGACCAAGAATAGATTGTGCTCCTTGTCGGGATTGTCCCACAGAAAAAACCAACAATCATCAGTTGAGCTATAACACGGAAATATATACTGGGGAAATCTGCCCATCTTATTTTACCAGAAACAGATTGACTTGGACAAAAACAGATTGCCCCACAACTAAGGAGCCATCAGAGGCACAATAAGGGGGCATTACAGATAAAGCTGCTAACAATCTAATATTACTATTCACTAATTCAGATATGTTCCTTTATGGTCTCTCAGAAAGTCAGGCTTACTTGAACTGATTTCTCTGTGTGCTGTGCACATCATCAATACTACTCTCGTTTCTCCACATTAATGCTCTCTTTGGATTTTCCGAGTATGCATGTGCATCATCGTCGTGCAGTGTATCTACCCATGATCACCAAAGCTCTCTATGGTACTAAATGGTCAAAATCCATAAGCCTCTGCCTAAATGATCTTTTGCAGACTTAAATTCACAAACTAGATTGTCAAAGTGGATAAGTGAGGCCTCAGCTTCAAGGGCCCTCCATGTAGGTAGGAAAACCTAAACGTATTAGAGGTTGAAGAGAGGGACTTAAGAAAAGTAGGAGTGGGTGCATTTTCTATCTATTCTCTAAGAGTTCTAGAATGTTTTATTCGAGACTATTCCTATATTCATATATTCTACACTAATACAACACCAAATGTCTGCACATTTGGAATATACATTGCACATGTCTTTTGCAACTGATCAAAGTGTACACTTTGACTCTTTGAGAGTTAGAGAAATAAAAAGAGTCCTACGTCACTAAGAAACTTTTGGCTGTTCCAAGATCGTCATCACGGAACAGCAAAAAAGCAAAGGCAACACAAGAAAAGACACTCGTAACATATCAAAATAGAAACCGTAGATACCTTTAGAAAATTATCTCCACTACCCTTCAATGTACGATTTTTGGAACCTGGGGCTGGCATATTCAATTTCCGAATTAGTTCCGAGCCTTTCAACAATTTTTCAATGTCTTCTTCCGATAACTTGTGCTCCATATGGCTTTCAAATGTACTGCAGATAAAGAAGAAAATAGGTGAACATTAAAAGATAATTAAACAACATACACATTCCAATAACATGACAGGAACAGGAGTTTAGAGTGAATGGGACGTAAAATAGATTTTCCAAAGCACAAGGACTCGCAGAAGATGAACAAGTCTTGTATCAAAAACTTGAGCTTCATACGTCCAATCATATACGCAGTGCACAAACATAAACAAGTTCAATAAACAAGTTCAATAAAGAACATTTAAGAAGAATCATGAAACAAATGTCGCATGTAGCAGGATTTCAGCAAAATGATATAGACAGCATTTTCAAACTGACACAAGATTGCATTGAGCATGAGAATGAGAATGAACGTCCAACGCACAAGGACTTCCAACACTATATACATTGGGCAATATGCATGAATGTATATTCCAAACTTTTCCAGTTGCCATAATCATCAGCTTAAAACCACAAAAAAACAAACAGCAATTTGAAGAAATACGACGAAAGAACAAGCCCTGATACACATGAAGAAAAGTAACACAAGACATTATAAGAATCATAATGCAGGAACACCTTTCGCATTGGCTGGAACTCGTGCATCCAAGTCTCTCTAATACATCTTTAACAACGTCGCTGCCATCCACTTCCCCATCATCAGTGCCTATAAACCAGGAATACCAGCAGGACAGTGAAAAACAATCCCAAAAACCACCTTCTTAACTCCTAGCAACACCATTGTACACCCTTCATCAACAAAACCTAAAATACAGTATCTACCGTAAAACTATTCCTCTTGCTAACGAGAAGAAAAGACAACAGCAATATAGATGTCCAAAATTACGGCATGAAGGAAAACAAAAGGGTTATAATATGATGAAGAATACAAAGCTTATTAATTATTACCTCCGGATTTGGCCAACTTAGACCGACAATCCCCCTCTTCATCAAAATCTGGTGCCTTTTTGTCTTCCCTCTTCCTACACATTAATTAATGCACAAGTTAATCATACTCCATGATCGCTAACATCTTTCAACAAAGAAAGCGGGTAAATTCGTAAGGTGATTGCAATAAGACCTCTTAAACCTAGAATTTTCAGAGGGCAGACGGGACAAATAACAATAATCACCATCGATCACGAATGCACAACCGTTAAACCCGGCACAATTTCAAACCCTAATTAGCTAATTCATCCTTCTCGTAAAAATAGAAAAAAACAAAACCAAACATTTTCACATCACGGATAATTAGATTAACAATGCAGGCATTCAGAATTCAAATTCAGTACAACAATTTCCGATAATTAGATAAACGAGCAACAATTCGACGAAAAGTCGGTACCTTTTCTTCTCAGGCCGATCAACAAGCGACTTCCTGGTTGTGCAGCCAAGCTTCTCCAACAAGTTATCATACGCGGAACAACCCTCCATATCTATCTAACTCAGTGCCGTCTTCTAGAAGTTAAACTACGAAACTATGAAAAAATCGGGGCGTAAAAAACAATTGCACTTTAAAATTGAACTCCGACTATAGTTAATTAGGGCAAAATTCATCAACAGAAACTTTTCATCAAATAAAACTTCAGCCACAAGCTTCTTTTTTTAAACTGCAATTGAGCATTTAAATTGAACAGAAATCGTAAGCTTAAAGATTTGAAATTTACCAGTGAATTAAAGTTGGTTGATTGATTTGGGGGGAAATTGCGGAAATTGCAGTCTCAGTTGTCTTGTTTGGAGGTGTCCGTGCGCGGTCTTTTGAGTTGATGGAAACTGGCAACTGCCCTTTTATATGCTACGAGTATTTTTTTTGTCTCGACAAAATGTCGCAAAAATTTACGTTTCACTACTATGTAAGGGTTTCGTTAACTTTATAAAATACGAGCAGTTTGTGAATTGTGACTAAGGAAGAAAAAAAAGATTTCACATCTCCCGATTAACCTTTTAGTTTTTCAAGGGTTTGGATTTTGGAACTTTCCGACATTTTAGTTCTCCCCACGTATATTTCAGAATTTCGACTTTATTTGTTGGTTGTAGACTCTTGTCCTAAAAGAAATGTCAAAAGTGTTGTTATTTAGTTGATGCCTCCGCTTATTATTATCGTTTTAATTGTAAAGGTTATCTTATCACCACACGAATACAATGGTGTATTGAGATTTGGAAAACAAATTCCAAAAATTCATTAAAAAATTAAGTGTGTGTTTGAAAATCACAAGCTCTAAGTCCAACATACTAGTAACTAAGGCACAAGGCCAGTGGTAATAGTAATCATCCCAGACTTCCAGAGTACCAATTGCCGGAATGGCTAGCCGTTCTCACATCTCGAGACGCTCTTGCAATATACTCCACAATCGAATGTTACACCTCCATTCTCACTTTCCAAAGAGTTTTAGGGAAGGTAAGAACATCACAGGCGGTAAAAGCCTATTCTAGTACTTGCGTTTTCACCCAACTATTTCTGGTCCTTGCTAAATCTTCTTCTTTTTTCGCTTCTTGGACACATCTCCTGCAGACTTTTTTCGCTTTTTATCTACAGATCTCACAGACTTCACACTAAGAACACTGGGGGGTTTTCCCGCGCAATTTTGCAGAGATTGTTCAAGTTCAATGTTCCCCTCCACACTGTATTGCTGCAGTTTCTCTGGGATGAATGGGTGGTGACCAGATGCGGATTCTTCACCCATAAGACTCTGCTGCTGCTCCAAGTTCCCTGAATGTGCCGAGACAGTAGCCTCCGTTTTCATCTTCTCCTGATTGACCACGAATTAATCGATATCTAATAACTAACAAAGAAAGCATCAAGCTTTAAAAAGGTACAGCACTTGCTTACAATTGCCTGGCGTGCTCCATCATTGAGATCCTCCTCAAGTGACACAGGATGAGGGCGCAACTCAAGCTGAAAACGAAAAGCAGAACAAGAGAGCAATATCAGAAGTGGTGAATCAGGATAAACAGAAAGCATTCGCAAGGATACGAGGACCCAAGGACCGAAACAAGATCAGTGCAGCATGCATGATCTTAACACTCTGATCTGACCACAGGAAGATGATATTGTGATCTACTCGTATACATATGATTTGTAAGACAAATTTCCTAGGATGACTCGAGTTCTGAATTAATGAATTGTCCAGAGATCATTCATTCTGGTGGAAAATTGTATGCTTACCTTCCGATCATGAGAAACTCTTGGCTCTATATCGGCAGTAAGAACATCACAGAAGTACTTGTGAAATGCCTCCGTAACTTTCCAAATGTAATACAAGACTTGCTCCCGTTCAAGACTACACAGTCCCTGATTCCCACCAAAATATGATAGTACACAATTCAGATAAGCACTAGCAAGATAACAGATATATTCATAAAAAAAAAACATGGAGAGAGATGTTCACAATTGGCTTTGTTTACCTTAACATAAGATATATCATGATGTTGCAAGCCCATACACAGTAAAATTAGTGTCTGAACAGGTGATAATACGACAGGTAGTCTCTCCAGGAAGTAACAGTGGGCAAGGAGTGGCAGAAGATGCTTAACCTACAGCATACGGAGAAGCATGATCAACAGAGCTCTTGACGAATAAAATGTCAGAGAAGACAGATTAGCTCAAAGAGATTTTCAGTTTCAACACGGAAAACTAAATTGGCAAGTTCAGAATATCAACTACCTTCCAGCAGTCTTGACGACGATACGATCCCAGTAACTTCAGTTCATCAGGAGTGACAATAAAATTTATCAATATGGGCAATTCCTTTTGAGAAGATGCTGAAGCGTCATTCTTCGAGAAATCCTCTATTGAATCCAATATGCAACAAAAAAACAAATACAACATTCATGTGTGACCCATAATTGTTCAACTCTAAATCATGATTTATCAGAAGCTAATATTACCTCAACACAAGCTTGCAATCAAGTCCTTTAAAACACAACGGAAGGCGCTTGATAAACTTTCTTCTGAAAACTATAAAGCAGAAAGATTACTTAGTCAGACTAGATGCTAATGAATATAGACAATTCAACAAAAGTATTCCATGGAACTCACACTGATAAAACGGTGAAAGAAACCCGATAGACCCTAAACTATTTTCTTCTATTACAAGAGACTCGAGTGGCTTCAAAACCATACAAGAATGCTCGCCAGTTGAATCATTCTGAGAACAGAAAGCACAAACATTCATTAAAGAAATGTTCATGGCATCATCCATGTAAATAGAAAGTGTTATGAGACAGCTGCGACCGACCAACATTTTTTACACACATCTGACACCCCTTCTAGACAAATATTGTTTAATCAAATATATACTTTTCTTATCTAAGTTCTTACGAAATCAAACCAAGTTCTAAGGGCAAGAGAGAAAGGAGTTCCCCATGAAGACAATCAAATTTATTTATATGGTAACTTACTGGGTTTTCACATATGTAAAACGGGGCAAACTTGTGTTGCTTCCAGAAGCTAAACAGATGATGGTTAAGCCCAAAAGATGCGCCAATATAATCAACTCTCTCAGGCAAGCGTTCACGCACATGAACAAGCAAGGGAGGAAGGTTTTGCCGAGGATAAATATTATCTTCCAACAACGAGGCCTGCAATTGAAGATAAGAATGAGTACACAATAACACATTGAAAAAGTGGAATAGGACTCAAAAATCACAAAGAAAGGCAATGTATATCAAAAATTGTGTACCTGTTTTGCAGCATCAATAACACTTTCCTGAGTTTCTGGAAGCTTTTCCTCAGCACTTATCTCATCAAAATCAGTCAACTTCCCTTCATAGTACCTGAGGGTGAAGAAGATAAAAGTCACTTGTTATGAAAGATGGAGATAATTCATCGGAACCATGGTAAGATTCGTTGGCTCTCAACTTCTGTTCTCACGACAGCGTAAGCAATCCAATCCAACAGTTCAGTTAAATGCACACCAACTGACTGAAATAAGGTGGGCATGAATCCTAAGTACTTGCGTCTTACACTAAAAAACAGGACAGTCTCTATACAAAGAACCTTGTGGCAAAAATAAACTGTAGAGAGTAACAGAGTTGGAGAAAGAATATAATAAACACCTAGCAGCACAGGCGCCAAAATAAACCATCAGAATCATGAGGCTAAAGACAGGGCAAGAGGTCATTTCTATCGCACACAAGTCTTACAGCATCTCGACTATTTTTGACATATAAAAGAAGCAAATACAAGTTGAACTGAATCTTATCTAACACAATCTCTCCCA
>JBBYHQ010000017.1:5949357-5972731 GCA_038382645.1 Spergularia azorica
AATTGTATTTAGGGTATACACCTCTTGTACTTAGTATTTAAGGTCTCCATTTTGTCAATAATAAAATTAAGCTTTCATGTATGTATTTCTCGCCTCTCTAATTCTCAACAACAAATGCGTAAGATGGGACAAACATGGTTATACTAACATTTCATAACAACCGTTGACCTGATCGATCCATAATTTCCCATGTTAGTCCCTTGTCATCTCCTAGAGGAAAAACCGAGCTCTATAGGCAAGGAATTTAACAATGGAGTTGGGTGCTGAAATGGCGGAAAGAATCGCGCAGAAGGTCGACTTATCGACACTGCTCCTTCAAGAGGTTTCGGTGGTCAAGTATTTGCCTCGACAGCTTGCTAGTCTCAAAGACGACATTACATCCCTTCGAGCAAAGCTAGTCGATTATCAGGTCTCGACAACAACAACAGTTCACGATAATGTGGACGCTCAAGATTGGCTTCAAAGGGTTAGATCCGCCCTCTACGACACTGAGGATGTCGTAGACAGAATTTACGATTCAGCCAAGGCTAGGCAGATCGAAATGCAACAAAATATTATCGGTACTAGAGGTAGTTGTGGTAGTACTAGTAATCGTAGTAGTATTAGTACTCGTGTTATTAGTAGTGAAACATTGCTACGACTTTCATTAAGCCCGTTGTACCGATTTGTTGAGTTGTTGAAATACCGTCGTCGTGCCAAAGAAATTAAGGAGTTGAGGGAGAAGCTGAATGACGTTGCTGAAAATGCGTTCCAAGTTGCCTCAGATCTCGAACCCAGAAATGAAGAGGAGAGAACAGAGTCTTTGGTCTCTGCCAAGCCCCTTGTTCGGAGGAATGCTGATAGGGATGCAATTATTCGGATGCTGCAGAAGCAGCATCCGAACCCAAGGTCCGGCCAAGATGGCAGATTTTCAGCCATCCTTGTCTATGGGATGGCAGGTTTAGGTAAAACCACGCTCGCGCAGCTTGTGTTCAACCAAAGCTGGGTCTCAGAGCCTGATATCCGGGTCTGGGTCTGGGTAGGCAATGCTCTCGACAGTTCTTCCTTGGTTTCAAGAATTTCTGAGGCAGTTACTGAAAAGATACTGCAGGGACAACCGAATGCCAAACTCGAAGATGAGGTACAAGGGAAGACATTGCTGCTGGTGTTGGATGACGTTAGGAGTCTCAATGCGGAGACATTTGTTAGGCTTAGGGAGGCCTCCTTGCTTGGTGCTGCATCAGCAACTAAGGTTGTCGTAACTACTCGCTCTGAACAAGTTGCAACTGCCTGTAGTGAGTATGTCCAAACGACCCTTTACGAGGTTGGGTCCTTATCAGATGAGGAAGCTTGGAAACTCTTCAAGAAAGCGGCATTCACAGAGGATCAGCAGCAGAAGCAAAAGGAGAATGAACATGAGGATGCCGAGCTCCTGGATCTCGGCTGGGAGATGCTCAAGAGGACTAATAATGTGCCTCGGATCATCAAGGATCTCGCAACCCTTCTCAAGGGCGCGGATAAAAGAAAATGGAAGGTTATGATGAATGCTCATTTCTCTAGACTGAGACAAGGTTACAGCCCTTTCACCTCTAGCTCTGACCTGGTTTTCTGCATACTACCGTCACCCTTGAAGCGTTGTCTTGCGTATTCAGCCTTGTTTCAGCAGAATGTCAACATTGAAATGCGGCGACTGACTCATCTCTGGATTGCACAAGGCTACATAGAAGAACAGCTTTCTGATGATGAAAACCAAAACCTTGAAGAGGCTGCTCAGGATTGCTATACGGCGTTGAGAGACTGGTCCTTTTTCAAAGACCATGACTCAGATTTTGATCTAGCACAATCAGTTGCAGCAAGAGAAATGCTGGCTTATCATTTTAATTGCACCCAAGAGGGCTCCGTGATAGGCCCTGTGCACGCTGATCCCAATGATTGGGAAGGGATATACCATCTGTTCATCAGTAGCAGTTCAGGGCTGTCATATAGTAGTTCAGGCCTGTCAAATGCAAGTTTAAGCCCCCCACACGGTACCTCTAGCTCAAAACTCAGAGACTGGATATCCTCCCTGCCTTCACAGTTACGTTCATTTCTCATGGTACCAGGATCCATAGTTGGTCTCGATGAATCAGTCTGTGATCAGCTGTTCTCAAGGTTGACGCACCTGCGTTCATTAGACCTTAATTCCTCAAATATCACTGTGGTGCCAGCCTCAATAGGTTTACTCGAGGATCTTAGGTACCTCAACCTGTCCCTTAATGATTTCATCAAACTTCCGGATACCATCACGACTTTAGTAAAATTACAGGTCCTTGATCTCTCCTCCTGTAAGAAGCTGGTGATACTACCAACGCACCTTTACTATTTGCGTAGCCTCAGGCACCTTTATCTCGGTGGCTGTAAAAGTTTGACTGGCATGCCTGTTGGGATAGGTAAGATGACTGCGCTCCAGACATTAAATCTTTTTGTGCTGGGCAAGAGCCAAAGGTTCTGCAAGTTGGAGGAGTTGAGCAGCTTAAACCTTAAATCAGAGCTTACATATGGTTTTGCCAGTCAGTTGTAACTTTGTAAACACAGGCTGAGCCACGACACCGCGTTCTTCTTCATATCAAGTTCAACTGGAGCAGCAATCTGTCACAAAAGTTCAATCTGTAAATTACCCGAAAGAAAAAAAAAATTTAATAAACAAAAAAAAGTTCAGTCTACAAACATTCAACCAGCGATGCGCTGCTTGTTTGATTTCCGTAGCCCAGATTATGATCATGAATTAAAAGGAACTTATCTGTAGTATGTATATTATTGTACAACTTTCAGTTTCTTATAAAAAAATATTTGTTCTATCTATTAATATTACATCAGTTGCCTACTGTATCTACTACTTTAGCATGTCCTTTGCAGGCACCAGCACAAAACACAATAATGACAAACGAGCAACTGTATATGCAGTAAAAATGAAGCACAGAAACATGTCATCAAACCTGTGCATCCAACATGTGCATCCAACATGTGCTCATATATCACACTGATGTTTACGCGGCCGGAGTTTCACGACATAGGGGAAGGGAGGGAGGCCCCATTACTGGTGTCCCAACTACAAAGAACAACAGAAAAAAATATGAAACAATTCACAGCCCAGCAAAACAGCGCCGAGTTCACCACCATATATATCTATGTACTCCTTGTAACAAATACACAAATCATCATCTCTTTGAAGAAAACTGGTAAAATCGGAAAGACACAAATCATTGAACGAAAGCACCAAAGCGGAAGAATAGATATAATATAGAGTAGGCAGAAGCAAGTCTCATAACACTGGGATAGTTTCAGACTTTCAGTAATCAAACAGACGAAATTGACTATGTACAAACCATTTTACAAATGCTCCAATGATTATTCAGACTAACAAGTCCTTCAATCTCGTAAAGAAGATATGAAAGATTAAAACTTTCAAATGTTGTCCACAACAAAAATTCAAAATTGGTTGCAATAGAATAAAGAGACTCGACTTGGTGCACATTCCAGTATAATCAATGAAGAGAAATCGAGGGGATGTGCTGGATTTTGGGCCAGTCCTCCCCATGTGGTGCTCGACATCGTTCCTTGAGGTACATATGGCCTTCTATCTCAAGATGCAGGAGGGAGGTGAGCTTCCGCATGGCTTCCGGAAGAGATTTGAGGCCACTGCAAGATCTGATGCAAAGGGATTCAAGAGACGACAAGCAGCTAATCCATTCTGGTATGCCTTTCAAATTATTACACTGGTTGATGCTCAGATGCTGGAGTGCAGTCAGGTGTTGCATTCCCTTGGGTAGACTCATCATATTCTCAAGACAATCTAATTCCAAGGAAAAGAGACTCTGATGGAGGAGTTTCCATGGTTCATCCTCGTCGTTGTGGACCTCAGAGCCAACTTTGCTCTTTCCGCGTACTGACTCTGAGGTGGTAATGCTACGCACTAAGCCTCCACGGAGATGGCTTCGTTTGGGGCGACCACTAATTTTTAGGCTCCGCAGATTAATGCTGTTGTGGAGCACCTCCCTAGACTCCTCATCGCACTCGTGGATACTATCCAGGCTCGATAACAGTGACCTGAGATCACTGACATTTTCTACTTCCAATTCTCTTAGTCTGATGTGATACTCAGGACATAATTCAACTAATTTCGGAGTTGTATTCAACTCCCTCAAACACAGTTTTTCGACGTTTGGACACGCAGGAAATGATGTCAACTTAGGACAACTCTGGATACGCAGTTGAGAAAGGCGCTGGAATGATGATTGCATGCTTTGAACCCTTCCCCACCATCCTTTCAACTCTCGCATACCAGAAATGTCAAGAAATTCAAGAGAGGGAAAGAATTTTTGTTCTGAATCAGAATCTGATTCATTTGACCCTGGTACTGCAGGTGCTGAATCCTCCATGTAATGCACATTTACCAAGTTGTGAAGTATGAGGGATTTCAGATTCCGAAGCTTGCTTACAAAGGAAAGATGCAGCAAGCCTTCACAGGAACTAAGCTCAAGCTTAACCAGATATTTGACGCAGTCTGCCCATTGAATTGCCGTGCCCTGGTAACCCTTCAAAATCAACCCTTTGAGTTTTTGATGTGGCTGCAGTTCTTCCAACATAACCGAATGCCTGTTCACATCACCACGGCCTCTGAAATGTATGCAAACTGCCTTGAGATGAGCCATTTCCCTCAAGCATTCTCCTTGTATTTCAGTTTCTTCGGCTGTTGTATAATTTTCGGTT
This sequence comes from Spergularia azorica, assembly GCA_038382645.1. Lineage (NCBI taxonomy): Eukaryota > Viridiplantae > Streptophyta > Magnoliopsida > Caryophyllales > Caryophyllaceae > Spergularia > Spergularia azorica. Next base: position 5,954,086 of record JBBYHQ010000017.1, read on the forward strand.
ATCAAGATCTCAATGAATCCCGTAAGGTTGTTTAGCGCTCTCAGGTCTTCCAATTTGCCACTTGAATCCCCTTTGTCCACTACAAACCGAGTTAGCACACAAAGACAAGTCAGTTTATCCATATGCAAAGGCATGTGACTCAACGCCTCACAACCAGATATATCCAATCGCCTAAGATTCACCAATTTACTCAAGTCAGTAGGCAACTCCTTCAACTTGGAGCAATCTCTTAGCTCGAGAGTCTCCAGATAGCAGAGTTTTGTAATCGATCTGGGGAGCATCTCCAGGCCTTTATTCCTAGAGAGATCAAGATACCTTAAATGGATTAGTTTACTGATAGAATCCGGCAAAGTATTGCCATCTAGGTTATGCAAGGCCAATGACCGGAGGCGCGTGCAATTTGCAAGCAGTGAAGCCACCGGGAAGTGGCCACGGAAACCAGATTGGAGATAAGTTCGAATGTTCAGCTTAGTGAAAGACGCCTCTCTATCATGTTTGGCATCATGAAAAAGATGGCGAGTTTTCTCTGAGATGCCTGCTGTTAGGTGTTTCACTACACCAATTTCAACCCCCGCTACTTGTTGAGCAAGATCATGCATTAAGTCGTGGATTTTACACGAGACAACCTCTCCATATTCATCCCTTTCTATATCTTGGAAAAAGCATCTCTGCAACAAGATCGAAAAGTATTCCTCAGCGACATCTTCTTTTGTGCATCCACCTATGGGAGAAACAATGATGTATCCTTGTGCCATCCAAAGGTTAATCAATAACTCCTTGCGAATCTCGAAATCCTTGGGGAACAATGCACAAAAAGTAAAGCAACACTTCAAGGGGGCGTCAAGGTGATCATAGCTAACTTTTAAGATAGACATAATGTCATTAGCACCATAAGATGAGATTTGGTCTAATCCCCTCTGTTGGAAGGCGAGCCACTTGCTCCTGTCTTGACCATAAAGGAGCGAACTTGTGACCTTCAAAGCCAGAGGAACATTAGCACACTTAGCAATGATGTCTCTCCCGAGCTGAACCAACTCCGAGTCTAGTTCTTGTCCTCTGTCAAAGGCGGTCATCTCAAACAGACTCCAAGAAGCCTCTTCTGAGAGACCCTGTAACTCATAAACATGACCATCTCCTGCCATACTGGCTGTCTGTTTGGAACGGGTGGTAGCGAGAACAGTGCTCCCTTTACCCCCTACCTTCACCAGTGCTTTGAGCTTGTCCCATTTGCCGGCATCCTCACTCCAAACATCATCAAGAACCAGCAGGAACTTGTTCCCATGAAGCAACTGCTGCACTTGATCCTCTGCCGAGGGCTCATCATGGTCCTGCTCCTTGTTCCGCCACCCTCTGACAGATTCCAAAATCTTTGCAGCAATCGCTTTCAAGTCAAAATCATCCCCAGATTGATCAGCCACGCAAACCCACAGCCTCAAGGGGAACTCACGCACCACCCTTTCATCACTATACACGAGTTGAGCAAGAGCGGTTTTCCCCAATCCTCCAACTCCCACGATGGGGAGGAAAGTAACATCATTTTCAATCAAAACTATATCATTAACAATAGCCTCTACGTCACGCTCCCTTCCAACAATATTCGGTGCATACAAGTAAGAGGATGTCCCTTCTCTTCTCCTAGGCATCTTATTAATAACAAAATGGGGACGATTGGCTTCCATAACATCCAACTTCTTCCGGATATTCTTAATCGAATGAGACATATTAACATTGGCATAGAGAGGATTGGAATGAGAGAAGAAAGAGCGTACTCTGCTTGACAGGCTAACATCCTGCTGCTGGTGCTGCTTACGGTGATCAGTTGCGAGGAACTCGTCAACCAAATCATCAGCATCATAGACAACATCCTTAAGCTTGTCAATGTAGGCTCTTTCTTCGCGGGAGAGCGATTCCTGGTTGCGCTCAGCATCAACCAGGACGCTCCTGATGCTGCCCACCACTTCCCTGAGCTCACTCAGCTGAGAATCAGAATCCTCAGACACTGAATCCAGTGCACTCCACAGATTGTTCATCACCCCGTACGTCATTCCGATCCCTGCCATTTCTATCTTTTTATGTGGGTAAATTGGGATTCAGAGATTTGCTCTGCTCTTTCTGTTCTTCAAAATTTCAATCTTATATTTGGAGGTCAACGGTAGATGGATGTGGACTGAGGCTTTGGAGTGGCGTAATGCGTACAGAAAACAAACATATCAGGCTTACAAGTTCACTTGTTTAGACAAGACTTGCTGTCATACAATGTTCCCGTCGCATTAGATTGACGTTTATTTTTTTACTTATTTTTGTTGAGTGAATCACGACGCACACTGATTTAAAACGTATTAAGGATGACTTTCGGTTTCAAGATAACATTGTAAACCAACCACTAGGCTAAACCTGACCTTCATTTCCAACATAAGTAACGTCACACTAACTAGTTGTCACTTTAACATTTCAAGTAACGTGGTGCTTACACAAAACAAACTTGTTTGGACACATTTTTTGGCATACAAAGTTTCAGTCGCATTCTATTGACGTTATTTTTTACTTATTTTTGTTTTAGATTACTACGGGGTTAGGTGCAATCACGACGTAATCTAATTTCAAATGTTTTGGGTCAAATTCGAATAATTGCACTCCATACGACACCTAGCCATTCGGATATAATAGACACTGTACCAATAATAATGTCCAACCTTAGTAGTGGTTACACTTGTTTATTGTTTGACAATAAGACCTTAGTAGTGTTACATACCATGATGAGCATCGTGTTCCCCCTAATCGCGCTTTACACTAATTTACGAGTAGGGCACGTATTTTTTTCCACCAAAGACGGTATCAAATGTACTAACAATACCATTATACCAAACTTTGCTAAGTACTCCGTTTTTTAGATTATTTACGTTTCATTTGAATTTCTCTCACATATTCACAAACGAAATATAAAGAATCCGAAAAAACGGAGTGCTCTATGACATAAGACATTAGCAAATAAAGCAACTCTAAAAATACTAGTCACCTGGAAGTGCAGACAGCAGACGGATTGGATTGGATTATAATCTTAAGAGTTCGATGGCGGCGCCGCCACGGTTCACGGTAGCGCTGTGCTGATAGTGGTGGATCATCGGTGGAGGTGGCGGTGGAGGTAAAGATAGTGGATTAGCGACGTTGGTGATGGTGGTGGTTGGTGGCTATGTATCGGAGTAGGATTAAGGAGGAAGAGAGTAAATTAAATTAATTGAGTTGAAATTAAGGAGGGGTAAATTTTGACTTTGTAACTATCGTTCATTTTGTGATGTCAAAGGGTTAAAATGCTCCAGTAATATGTGACACGAATCAAATGGATATTTTTATCATTTTTTTAGGCCGTAAACAATTTTGCTGTTACGAATACATCGTATCACTATTAACCCAAACTTGTGTAGAATACTCTCTGGAGTCAAGATGAAGAGTCGTGTGGCCACTTTGTTTGGTAGTTTATGCAAGACTGAGTAAATCTATCGGAAATTATAAAAATATCGAGATGAAAAAAACAAACTTCAAAAGACTTTTGACTAAAATGCACTTATTAGCTGCAATCTTAGATTACATAACTCTTAAATTTAACCTTTAAGCTCATTTGGTTGTAGTGATAGAATACAAAGATCTCTAAATTATTGTTCTTGAAGTAGTACCTTGATTGAACTAATAAAATAGTATTAGAAGCATCTTTGCCACAACATAACACTGCTGTTATTAGCCTCGTTTAGGGCGCAATTATGTTTTACACAATCACTTAACACGTACATTTGTCAATCACGTGATTGCATGTTACACGTTACAATGATCATTTCTCATTATTTACATGCCAAATTAGATCAATTTGTCAATTAGACAAGTCTTTTAGGGCACTTCCGAGTACACGACATTAGCATTTGACGACCTTAAGAGTGAAGATTTAGTTCACTACAACTACGACTACAACTATAACTACATCCGACACGAGTTATGTAAAGGTGAATTAGACTAACGAGAGTTCCAAACTTCCAATGGAGATTTTTTGATAAGATGGGTTCAAACTCGAGACTTTTTTAAGCGAAATCTTGTCTAATAAACTAAAGATTAATTAGTACGTACACAATAAAAATGACTCAAAATAATTGGAGGTAAAAGTCAACTCAATAGGAGTGAAGGATAATGGCAGAGTGCAAGAGCAGAGAGAGTGAGTAGAAGGAGGAGGAAGCTTGAGAAAGAAGTTTGATCTAAAATGGGAGGAATCATTTCATCGCCAAGTAACAATGTTGATGACAGACTCCTCAGGAACAAGGCCAAAGCCAAAGCTTCTTCGACTTCCGGCACCACCTCTGGTTTGTTCTCTAGCAATTGAATTTTGTGGACGATATATTTAGATTCATTCTTGATCCCTTAGTAGTTATTTGTCTAAGCTTCTTGTATAGTGAAGTAATAGTCAATGCACTTTTCATTGTGGGTCATCCTTTGGTATTAGTCGGTTATTACAAATGTCGAACACATACAATTTTCAATCCTATAATCTTCTCTTTATGTTTTTAACATAAGAGTAAGACTGCGCACATCTAAACCCCATACCTCCCACCATATGCATGGTGACAGCTATTATAGCATGTACAAGATGGTTATAGAGGACGATTTTGGTTTGCCGACCCCAAATCATTTTGGATCTGAAGCTTGGCTGTTATTGTTATCGTATTACAGAGTAATATATAGTGTCAATTGAATTTTTACCAACAAATCTTACTTGCAGTTTTCCAGCAGCAAAGGTCAAGGAGTAGTGGAGTGAATAGCAAGTCTAAGGAACTTGTTAGCTACTTACCATTGTACAAAGCTGCACTAGAAGGGCAATGGAAAGAAGCAAGAAAGGTCATAGACGAAAACCCGGAAGCTTTTACAACAAAGATCACTATTGCATCCGAAACTGCACTCCACATAGCAGTTGGTACAGGAAAACACATTATACCCTTTGTCGAAAAGATGGTCCGAAAAATGTCACCTGAAGAGTTAGCACTTTGTGACCAAAATGGCGAAACTGCCCTTTTTGTGGCCGCAATGGTGGGTAATCTTGATGCAGCCAAGCTCATGGTGAACAAGAATCCGAACTTGCCCAACATATCAAGCAAGTCAGACTTACCAATACATAGGGCTGCACAGTATGGTCACAAGTCTATGATTCAGTATTTGTTGGATGTCACCAGAACAGATATTGAGCCTACTCCGTTTTCTGGTGAATCCGGAGTTAAACTTCTTGTGTACGTTATTATTGCAGAGTTCTACGGTCAGTACTATAGTGTCTTACTTGTCTTTCAGTTTGAGACCGATTAATTGGCAATAGAAAGAGTAACTCGTTCACTCGTAAATCAAATTCCTACAACTGTTTTTCTATATATTCATGACTCTGCTGTTACTTTGTGCAGATATTGCCCTTGAATTGGTTGAATTGTATCCAGACTTGGCGACTCTTGAACTGAGTGGTTTTGGCTCTCCGTTAAACGTGTTAGCTGAGAAGCCTTCTACTTTTCCTAGCGGAAGTCGCCTCAAATTCTGGCCTAAAATTCTGAATCCCAGTAAGCACTAATTTGTTGATATGCACAAGAACTATTTTGTCTAGTCGATGTGACGTATTTCTTACAACTCTCATGTGGGTCGTTTTTCTCCAACGCAGTTTCATTCTTCAAGTATTATAGAGGGATGAAGTTGAAGAGTGAGCAAGCAGTGGAGCTAGCAAAATGTTTGCGTATGGAAATAATGGAGTTGGATGATGCAAAAGCGTTTTCATTACTCCAACCACCACTTCATGTTGCAGCAAAGTTGGGCGTAAGGGAGATGATAGAGGACATTGTGGAAGCATTTCCACCCGCAATCTGGTCTTCTAACGACGAGAATCACAACGTATTTCAGCTTGCAGTTATGCATCGTCGAGAAAAAGTGTTCAATCTTATATTTCAGATGAGTGAGTACAGACATTTGGTGACAAGGTATATTGATTCACAAGGGAATAATATACTTCATTTGGCTGGAAGATTACCGCCTTCACACCGTCTTAATCTTGTCTCCGGTGCTGCTTTACAAATGCAGCGTGAGCTACAATGGTTTCAGGTAGTAAAGAGATTAGATAGATAGATATGTAGATTGTGTCAGTAACTTCAAGTTTACTTATGTTTACATGTGGTCTAATCTTAGGCTGTCGACAAGCTTGGCCACTATGCACTCAGAACTGCTAAAAACTCAGAAGGGAAGACCCCAGCAATTGTGTTCACTGAGGAACATCAAGATTTGGTGAAGGAAGGGGAAGCGTGGATGAAAGGCACGGCCACCTCGTGTACAGTTGTGGCAGCACTGATTGCCACAGTGGTGTTTGCATCGGCCATAACAGTTCCAGGTGAGAAAGGCTAGCTAAAATACTAGACTCGTATTATACAGTTACCCCTGCTATAATGTATGTGTATCATCTTTCGTTTCAGGTGGCAACGACCAGAATGTAGGGACTCCGTTATTCATCAAGCCTGGGCAACATTACCAACAAGGAGCATTCGCTGTTTTTGGTGTTTCGGATGCAATCTCGCTCTTCTCATCCGTGGCTTCCATCTTGATGTTCCTGTCAATACTGACCTCACGTTATTCAGAAGCCGATTTCAAGTTTGCACTGCCCAACTTGTTAACCATCGGACTCACCATGCTTTTTGTGTCGATAACATCAATGATGCTTGCCTTTAGCTCTGCAATGTTCCTCATCTTTGGCCAAGGAAAACCATGGAGGCTTTTTCTGATCGGCGGTCTGGCAATGTTGCCCATTAGTTTGTTTGTCATTTTACAACTTCCACTCCTCAGAGAAATGGCACTTGCGACATATGGGCGCAGTATCTTCAGAAGGAAGAGTTTTCGCAGATTCCATTAGAAGTAAGATCATAAGGAAGGGGAATGAATGTTTAAGAATGTAACACTCAAAATTTTGGTTCTTTTATATATGGTCCATGCAATAACAAAAGTTGTTCAAGTAACTGCTGTGCACAAATGGTAAACTTCAAGTGCGAACTTTAATACCTGTAACATAACAAGAACCTGTTGCAAAACTATGACAAACTACAGGCCAATCATACATGACAACTAGCATACACAGTCTCCTCCATGCTCAGACTGGCTTAGCCGCTTAGGTTGGAATAAGTTACTGACGCTTTCATTCCGACATCCCTGTTGCAGATGAACAATCTGAACTCTTTGAATTCCTTCGCTTCATAACATGTGCTGATTGCCGGAGTCAGTTTCACCTGCTTACTTCTTGTGCATAGTTTCTTTCCTTTGCAGGGTCAAATTTTTCTCAAATAAATAGCAGCAAGGTCAACCTATCCCATCCAGAGCTTCATTACTCGATCCTTGCCTCCAGATGCCACCTTCTCACCATCCGGATTCCAATCCACAGCAAAAACCTGCTTGAGTAATAAAAGAGCGTTCATCATAAATCAATTTTGTAGAGAAAGAGAGACAAGAGAGAGGGAGAGTAAGAAATGTGAGTTTCTAACCTCATCTGCATGGCCTGGGAGGTCTTGTTTCAGCTTCTGTGTCCTGATATCCCATATCTAGTGAACAGAAGCACACATGAGGAAGAAATTAATGTTGAGGACAGAATAGGTAGAAGCTTAATATTCGCACTTCATCACAATTGCTTTAATTTTTATTTCAAAAGGAGTATACTTCATAACATGAACCCAACGAATCAGGGTAGAAGCAAACATTCAAACTGATAATACCACAATCAGCACTATTAAAATTGCCATAGCTGTCAATCTGTCATAATAACACCCTTTGATGTCTTCTTGTAGCTAATTTATGCAAAAAGTGCTAGAATAATATAAGTAGGCGCAGATGGGTTCAAAATCTAGAATGTGTGCACAGATTATCATTTTGAGTGCTCATCTTATTACACTGGAGGTTATATGAGAGCGGAATATATCTGCAGTGAACTGTGAAGGATTGACATTCCAAAAGAATATGATGAAATACGTATGCACAACATAAAGTGTCATTATTTATCAAGGTTCCTCAACTCTGTCAGCAAGACTCATAGGGGATGTAATATTTCACCAACCTTTAATGTGGAGTCTTTGCTTCCACTCAATAAAAGCCGACTATCTGCTGACCAGCTGCAATTTAACATCGAACAGTCACTTCAATAACCTTTTCTAGAACTGTTGCTATGATTCGGATCAAATTATTTCAGATAACAAAAATCACAAAACATTGTCCAAACCTTATCTGATAAACAGGCCCAACATGACCTCGGAAAGCAGCAACAAATTTTCCCGTAATGCCATTCCACAACTTGACTGATTTATCGAATGAAGCACTAGCCACCCATAGCCCATCGGGAGAAAAGTAAACATGGTTCACAAGCTGAATACAAGTGACACATCTGATGTATAAGAGAGCAAGCATTGCAAAACAAAACATAGGAAATCAAATACATATATAAATATCGTTGCAGGCAGATAACAGTTCCCTACAAAACGAATCTTCGGATACCCACAAAGATTATAGATAAAATCTCCAGAAGGACAGCCAATAGCATGAATGACTAAAATCGGTCTCCGTAGACCTCACTACCGAATTCAGTCAACAAGGTCATCAAGTTCAAGGTGAAATAAATACTGAGAAGTGAGAACTAAACGAGCAAATAAGATGCAAAAGTGAAAAGTGATCATTGCAATATTATACACATAGATGCCACTATACACCTTTAGCAACACACATATCTGTTCTTGAAATAAAATTAGATGCAACAGTCCAAGACTGCAAGGGACAATTTCACGAGTCTTGCAATATGAGAAGTTTGGAATGCAGGGAAGAGTATGACTGTTCAACTAATAATAAATAAACAAACCTGCTGGTGGCCTGTCATTCGAGTTTTAGGGTGCTTGCTTACATCAGGTTCCCATAGAAACATGGTGAAATCATCAGAACCTGAAACCAGTCTCTCTGGAGCATTGCCCCTCATTTTGTTATATCTTGCCAAAGCAACCTTTCAATGCAGCAAAAAGGGTGTAAGGGACTATCAGAAGACAAAAGGAAATTCATGTGTATAAGTACAAGGATAAAGAAACATACAGAAACAAACCTACATTACCTCTTTCATTTCCTCAGGAGAACTAAACTGTTTGCGCGTATGATCAAAAGCTCCAGTACGAAGTACATACTCGGTACTGAGTGCCAAAGAATTGACCCAATGCCCGTGGCCCTAATATCATACAGTAATGTATCAAAGGACAGCAGTAATTGAGGATCCAGCACGATATGATAAAAGAGACAGATGGTTGGCTCTAAAAGTTGGTAAATCATTAACAAACCAGCAATTGGTCCACTTATGAAAGTAGTCGGAGCCTAAATCATGAAATGCAACTATGCATCTCGACAATTGTGTTATTCTATAATCTTAGGTGCCTAGATTTCCATTATTGCACAGGGCTCCAAAAACGTTTAACACAGCCTCAAAAAACAAATATAAAGAAGTTTTGAAAAGATTCCCTCTGGGTTTGGGTCAAGGTTTAAAGCATCAAAGCCGACAAGGGTCCGCAAAATCACCAAAGGATATTCGAGGGGGAGGGGGGGGGGCAGTATCTCTGTGCCAGAGGATAATCAACTAATCATGTCAGTCCCAGCAGATAAGATATCAAATAACCAGCATCTACAAACAGAAAATATTTACCACATCATTAAGCATTAGCCATTAGGCAAAGATAGATCGAAATACCTTCAATTCGCGAATTAACCTCCCTTGCTTTGTTTCCCAAACTTTTATGGTACAGTCCTGAGAGCTGTCACAGGTAAAGCAAAGGTATGAGAAACCAAATCACAGCAAGATCAGAAACTCATCTTATATTGCTATCATTTGTGAATAAACCCAAATGAGCACGACCTTTTTTTACTAAAAGCAAATAAAAGAGAGCCAAAAGCGTGCAACTTTATAACGAAACTCGCATATGAAGGTGTTGCTTGTAAGATTACCACCAGCAACAACAACAACACTGCTCCAATGACTCAAAGGCTCCCACCTACAGCGAGGTAGGGGGGATACACACAACCCTTCCCCTAAAGTGAAAGCATGAGAGGCCTGTAAGATCTCTATTGTTGATTTTTCAAGATGAAGCCAAACAATACAGGCTGAAGCACTGCTTAGCCATTGCCTCCAAGTGACTACATACCACAGCAGCTAGAAATGGAGGAACGAAGTTGCATGGATGGAAGCAACAATCTTGCGCAAAGCACAGCCAAAGTTGCTTCCCCCAACCCCTAAGAGATTCATAAGTAATGAAATCCCATTCGAATAGAACTCACTCCAATAATATCTACATAGAGAAACAAAAAACAGTAACGTCTCATACATTAAATAGAAACATACCCAGTGTATATAACTCCATCTCCACCCCATTTTACACAGGTAATAGCCAGTGTGTGACCACTCAAGCACATTACACATCTCTTAAGTGCTACATCCCATATGCGAGCATCACCATCTTTGCTTGCACTTACAAATCGGCGACATGGAGCTTGAAGGTGGAGCGGTTCCCAAGATACACCAGTAATCCATTTGTTGTGCCCCTGAAATGACAATTTTGAGTAACTCTCAAAATTAGCTCATGGCAACACTCACATTAAAATATTTCAGAATAACAAAAAATGAAACCGTTCTCCTAATTTGTACTGTACACCCTTGAGGTGGAGCAGTGGGGGATGGAGTGCAGAGATCACTGGAAAGCAGCATTCCAGCCTTTCCCGTGGGAAAAGGCAACTGAACCACTAGGTTATCACAAAGTCCCCAATTTACCCTTTATTTTATTATTCCCCAGTTAGGCGGCACTGTCACTAAAAGAGATCATATAAAGAAGTTTAAGACTTGGGAAGATAGATCAGTGGCGAAGCCAGGTAAAAGAAACAGGGGGGGGGGGAGGATTCGAACCCAGGACCAAAGGAAAGAGTAATGCCCACTCAACTGCTAGAGCAAAGAGAATTTCTTGATGTTATAAAGCACGAATTTATATATTTCTCAAAAGTCAAAGTGGGCCATGGCCCAGTCCCGCCCCCCCTAGTTCCGCCCCTGAGATAGATACAGGTTCATAAGCATAGATGAGGCCAACTTTGTTCCACGCTTTGCCTAGATTTTAAGTATATTCACGAATTGTGGATCCATGAGGCATGAACCTTTTACGATCCATGAGGCACGAACCTTGAACGATCCGGCTAAAATAGAATTCAAGAGGCTTAAAACTAAAATCTACGAAGTACATTTCCAAGGGTAAGAGACATCACCACAAGTGCATTGCCTGAGGGCTTTCCAGTTTGAGGATCCCAGCACATAAGTTCTCCTGACTTGCTTCCACTGACTAGATACTTGGCATCAGGTGACCATGCAATGCAAAGAACCCAATTCTTATGTCCTGTAAAGGGAATAAAAAAACAGAGGCCGCTTCAGGAGGCTATACAAACGGGAAGCTATATATGCATATGAAAGCATCAAGTGAAAAATTTATGTGCACACTACACAAAAGCACATAAAGATACAGAAGCTCATAGTACTTCACAAGTTCACAGAGCGAAAAATCAGAGTTTCAGGCATAAACTTCGATTGACCATCAAGAAAAATCTACACATAAGCACCGATGCAGACATATTGTACATAAGAAGTAACATCTAATGCCTAATAGTGCTAATTAAGAACTCCATCACCATCGACAATAGAAGATCCTGGATGTAGCAGCCACCTCAACACATGTGTTACCCAAAATATCCACGCAATGAAAGGGGCTAACCTTTACACTCGAACAATGGTGTTTGGGTACTTATGTCCCACAGTCTAACAGTAGTGTCGCCTGAACCACTGGCCAACTGTAGGCCATTTGGACTGAATGCAACTGAGAGCACAGCTTCTGTGTGACCTGTGGAGCAAGATAAAAAAAAATGAAACCATAAAGTTCCAAATGACATAATGAGATTTCACCACAACGTTATCCTAAGAAGGAGGTATCAAAGTAAATGAAACCATAAAGTTCACATTAATCAAGAGAACAGATTTGAGCAATTATCAATTACCAGCTATAGTAGCAGAACAACGGTTAACAGGACGGATGCGAAAAATTGCTTGAGGTTGATAAACAATCTGTACAACCTTCTCCACAGAAACTGCAAACAGAACATGATTATTACTCTAATGCATAAGAATAAAAACAAGAATCAAACCCTACTATAGCTACTAAAATAAGTATCAACCTTTATTTTTCTGAAGAAAATTCCCCAACTCAACAAGAAGTTCTTGATCAGATATATAAAAAGCATAAGGTAGCTTCTCTTCCTGTAATAACAAAGAGTCGAGGTTAGTGTTAACACTGATAGCAATAACGGAATTGAGGTTCAGCTAGTTATAAAGAAGGCATTCATGCCATGTCATTAGCATGATGAAATAGAAGCAAATGGACTACTAACAGCCGCAAAGGAATTTAACGCTCTCTACGAAGAATCATAAAACCCGCTTCCCTTTATGTGTAGCATGCTCATTAAACGATTTTAAGCTTAAAGAATAAGTAAGGTATACAGAAACAATCCTTTGAGCTTGCATTAATGCTTGCAACAATCCTCAAGCTCCGATAAACGATAAACAGCGCACCAATCACAATCTCTGTCCTCTAAACATCAATATCAAAGTTCTCAACTCGAGCTGAAAACACTTTGACAGCAAAACTGTCACAAATATATCAACTTGTGCAAATTCTATCAGCCAAATAAAACAAAAAAAAAAAAAAAAAAAAAAACATCTTCCAGCTAATTTTTCGGATATCACTTGATCACACAAACATCCTAATAACCCCCAAATATATATTGAACGCAATTACAATAACAATAATAATAACAAAACACAGTAAATTGCAGAAACATGGGAAATATCCAAAATTGGGTAATAATAAAGATTGCAACTTTAGTTTGAAGAGAGAGAATTACATTGTCAAGAAGCTTATTGACAAGCTGTACAAGCTCTTTAGGACCAGCGTATTGAGGAAGCGACATAGGAGGGGCCAGAGCATTGCCTTCTGCGTCACTCAATTGACACATCACACTCCTCTCTTCCATCATTTCTCTCTCCTCTTCTCCTTCCATCTCTTCTTCTTCTTTCTTCTTCTTCTCTTCAATTTTTTCAATTCAAAGTTTCAATCTTTTCTTCCTCCGCCTCTGCAATTTCTAGGGTTTTAGGCCTGGGTTCGCAGCTTTCAGGGTTTAACCACAAATCTTATAATATACGCTTTCCCTTTTTCTTTTCTTTTTTAATTTTTTTTGGTGGGCTCTCTATGTATATATTCTGTGTCCAATACGCAGCGTTTTAGGAGTGGATAATAATATTGACATAATAATTACTTCCTCCATTTCAATATATATGACGTTTTCAAGTTACGAGACACTTCTTGAACCTTGGATATCTCTCAGGGTAAAAATTATGAAATTATGATCTTGTGAAGGTATATTTTATAACGAATCCAATGACATATTTTTTATAATTTTTGACAAGATATTTTTTTATAAAATTGAAAGTCAAAACTTATCTCGTAACTTAAAAACGTCATATATATTGAAATGGAGGGAGTATGATAATTTTAAGGAAAATGGAGTGACAGTTGAGTTGACTTGTTCAGACAGTGAAAAAGATAATGTCTTTGTTCAAAAAAGTTGTTGTTTTGATCTTGATTGTTGTGTTAAGAATAAACCCAGGAACATCAAATGTTGATTCAGTTGAAATAAAGGGTTTAATCAACCGTTTAGATAAGCAGAGATCATCTCCAACACTTCAGGAAAATGCTGTTCAGGGTGTTCTTCACAGATTGTTGCCTTCTCACTCTTCCAGCTTCGTCTTCACGATTCTTCACAAGGTCTCTCCTTTGTCCCTGATCAACCCCTTTGCCTTTTCTGGGTTCTTTGTTTAATTTTTTTTTTTACTTAATTTGGTTTGTATGTAAAACCCATGTTAATTTCTGCATGTTTTTGTGCATTTCTGCTGTAAATGTTTCAACTTTATGTTCTATGGTCTTCAATCAAAGCTAGGGTTATGTACTACTGTCTGATTAAGTAAGTGGAGAGTACCAATTGGATTTATGTAGGGTCGTTTCTGCAGCTATGATTATTGAGACACATGCCCAATTGTAAGCCTCAAGTTGGTGGGTAGCTTGGTAATTACGAGAGTAAGCTTTCGTGTGCCGAATTCTGTTTCTAGGAAATTGATGATGATGATGATGATGAAGTGTACTAGCCGTGTTAATGTTTTGATAAGGAGGGTCGTCGTTGGTGTGTCCGAATTTTTATCATACTTTGGGCAATTGGGAGTTGCTAAGGATTATGATAATGTACTTTGACCTAATTGGTTAATCTACGATGTTGGTCGTGTGGATGGCTGTTGAAAGTTGGGATCTTTCATAGAGAATATAATGATGATATAATTTACAGTTTGTTCCTCGACTGCCTTGATTAAAGTTGTTTGCTTTACATGTTGTGGTAGGATTATGATTGATGATATACAGACTGTACTAACCTATCTAATTTTTGGACATCAGAATGCTTGTGGTGGGCAGAGTTGCTTCTGGATTGAAAATTACAACAAAACGAGCCGGAATGGGCCTCAGATAGTGTAAGTGTACATCTGCTCATATCCTGTAGATCTGACTTTCTTCATTTAAAAGACTGGTGCTTTGAGATTTACTCGAATATCATTATACAGCAACAGGATGGATATCATATGTGACATACCAATTATGCATGGAATAGGCCTTGTGGCATGTGCTTTACAACGGATTGTTACCCTTGTTTTTTTATTCTATAGGATAAAAGGGACCTCAGCAGTTGAAGTAGCTTCTGGCCTTCATTGGTACTTGAAGTACTTATGTGGTGCACATATCTCGTGGGACAAGACTGGAGGTGTCCAGATTGCTTCTATCCCTAAACCGGGATTCCTTCCACTTGTAAAAGATGAAGGCTTGATTTATAAACGTCCAGTTCCGTGGAATTACTACCAAAATGTTGTTACATCAAGCTGTGAGTTCTATTTCCCTGACTGACAAATATTGATTTCATTTTTATTAGTCCCCGACATGTTGATTGTTAGTCTACCATCATTTGTCTGAGGCTAAGTGTGTCTATGTCTGTCCATTCCAATTCATCTTCACGAATTTGTGTGTACATCATCTCGTTGGTTGCTATCCAATCACATTTTGATTTTTGTATTCAGCTGGTTCATTATATACTTTGAAGTTTGAATACTGTGTGTATATACATTATAACATTGGTGGTCTGTTATTTGGCATTCTGCATTTGCAGATTCCTATGTTTGGTGGGATTGGGAAAGATGGGAGAAAGAGATTGACTGGATGGCACTTCAAGGAATTAACTTGCCTTTAGCTTTTACTGGCCAAGAAGCCATTTGGCAGAAAGTCTTTATGGTGGGTCTTAACGTATCTGTTGCTATTATCTGATTCTTTGTGAGCTACTGCCGTGAGCAGTTTGTATGGTACTGTCTGCTAGTGGAGCGACTGAAAGACTTGGCTTGAATGCGTTAAGGAGCTATTCAAGCAGTCGAACAGCCTAACTGTAGATTGATTGTGGTTTCCTTTAGGGGACTCTTGAATCTTAACATCAGTCTAGCTCTAATTGCCTTCTAGTTTAAAGATTGCATGGTTACCGTGCTTTCTTTCTCTTTGAATGCTACGATCTGTGACCCCTAAACTACACCATATTACAAACTATCAAACCCTGGTGAATTATGCACAAGAGTTTGAGCCATGACAATTGAAAGGTCGATTATTCTGACGCGATCTTAACACTGTATTTCATAATTAAATTGTGACAATCAGTCAGTCTTTGTGCAGAAACTCTATGCTGAGAAGTGAGAACATTGCCTTAGAGATGTAACAGGTTTACATTGTTCTTGCTTGCCTATCCTGGTTGCAGGATTTTAATGTTAGTAAAGAAGATCTGAATGATTTCTTCGGTGGACCTGCCTTTCTTGCATGGGCACGCATGGGAAACTTACACCGGTTAGTTCATGTTTCTGATATGTCTCTGATTTAATATATTAAAAGCCTTGCTTTGTAGTGCTAGAATATTGCTCAAGCTTATATGATTAACCTCTGACATCCCAATGGCTATCCTGTAACAGGTGGGGTGGACCATTATCACAAAACTGGCTAGATCAGCAATTGACCTTACAGAAGCAGATATTAAATCGTATGCTGGAATTAGGCATGACCCCTGGTATGTTTAACCTAACCCATGAATGTTTGTAATGGTAAAACTGGGGTAGGCTGTAGCCCATAGGTAAGCCCACCTTCACGTTGCTTATCATCAGAGTGTAGGTTTTAGAGTACTTGTGTGGGAATACGGCAAATTAGCAAGAGTTTGGAATACGGTAGTCTTATACAACTCTACCCTTAAATTCTAAACATTCTTGGAAAATCCTTGATAAGTAACATTGCGGACCATAAGCTAGGACGATGCAATCTTACCTCAGTGGCTCAGTGTTAGTACTTCTTAGAAACAAAAAGTTCCAAGAACTGACAAGTCATCTATTTGTTAGTGCTACCATTTAAGATTTATATACTCCACATTAATCTAATGAAATATCAACCTGCGCAGTGCTGCCTTCGTTTTCTGGAAATGTACCTGCTGCTCTGAGAAAAGTTTATCCTTCATCAAACATAACTAGGCTGGGTAACTGGTATCGCACTTCTTTTGTTTTCCTATTGCTGCTTCTAATATTTCTTTCCTCTAAGTCACTTGACTAGCTGGCTACCTAGTATCTACTTCTGATTGGTGGCTAACTGTGATACGCCTTAATCCTTAATCACTGTCATCATACACTGCTTATGGATGCTTTAGCCTTAATTGTCCATCAAGTACTGTAGTTCTCTGGTTCTTTCAAATTTTAAACCTGTTTCAAGCATGCAGGGAATTGTAATTTTTGATTTCTTACCTTTTATTGACCCACCAGGAATACTGTTAGCGGTGACCCCAGATGGTGCTGTACCTTTCTTTTAGACCCATCAGATGCTTTGTTTGTCAAGCTTGGTGAAGCCTTTATTAAAAAGCAGATTGAAGGTGAACATTATGTTAATATAGTCTCTCTTTTAGTACAATAGACCGTATGAAAGATATGCTATGTGAAAAACAACAAATTTGCTTTCAAAACACGTGTTTGAGTGGATAGATTATAGATTTGATAAATATAGACATGTACTCTGATGACAAACATGTCTTACTATAATTTGGTTTCAATTATTTTTGATTTTTGACTGCCATTGCCATTGACCCTATTGGGCCTTATCTGTCTATTTGCAGAATACGGAGATGTGACTGACATATACAACTGGTAATTGGACACTTGCATTTTGTAAGTTATAGTATAACCTTAGAGGAGTATGTTTCATCTACAAAATACTTGTTAGTACTTGGTAATGCATCTTGAGGAGTATGTTTCATCGACAAAATACTTGTTGGACATAATCTACAAAATACTTGTTAGTACTTAGTACTTGGTAATTCATCTTGTCTTGCTCAGACTTCTGTGGTCGTAGTATAAGTAGCTGCAACTCTGCAATCATTTTCTTAGTGTTACCTTAGAATTCTAATATATTGAAGTGTTGTTTCTTTCATTTTGGACCTGTATACCCCTTAACGAACGAGGACTTGCTAAATATGTGGTGAAGCTGGTGTCAAGGATAATCATGTTGGTTAAATGCTTGTCTTTTAACCTTTTTACTGATGACTTTGTTGTGCTGTTAATGTGAGAAAGATATAGAAACAACCCTTGGGATCTGATCAGATGATTCTGAAAAGCTTATTAATGAACCCCTTTGCATGTATATTTTGACATTTCACTGTTGGTTCGTATCTTTCCTTACCAGTGATACATTTAATGAAAACTCTCCCCCCACTGATGATCCTGCTTATATCTCGTCACTCGGGGCTGCTGTCTATGAAGCAATGACAAAAGGCGATAAAGATGCTGTGTGGCTTATGCAAGTATGCTCCTTTATTCAACTTTTGGCTTCTTTTATTACAATTTGGTTTGAATGAGATTGATTACTTGTCTGTTGAATCATTGAGTTGTGGTGAAAGGTTCAGTCACTAATCAGGTGCTTCCGGATGGTGTTTTAGTACCTATCTTGAATTTTTTGTTATTGAAGTTTGTCATAATATCATCAAGATTAATCATATGCTAGAATGTGGAACTGTGCAAAAACTCACATTGTGTTCCTTGCATATTTCAATGCTACAAAAGTTTCGATTTGATTCATATATGAACCTTTGGTATTATGCACTTGCAAATTACTGATTTCAACTGTTTGCTAATTGCAGGGTTGGCTCTTTTACTCAGATTCTAAATTCTGGAAGCCACCTCAAATGGAAGTATGTTGTTGACTCTTGTTTACTGACTTTGAAACTAAAGTTTTCGGTTCGTCTTTCCTAATATTTTGTTTCTGGTTCTTCTACTCTAGTTTCCTATGCAGCTCATAACTTCCACATTTCACCCTTTCTAAAATTCTTTTGCATTGATGCTAGGCACTTCTTCATTCCGTTCCCTATGGAAAGATGATAGTTCTTGATCTATTTGCTG
>JBBYHQ010000017.1:5972831-6012119 GCA_038382645.1 Spergularia azorica
GGAAAAGGGTTATCTAACACCATAAGAGGTTTTGATCCCTTTTGAAAGCCTGGGTGGCGTTGATAGATTGTCTCAAAGCGTTCTTCCAACCACAAAAGCAATGACAAGCACTGAAACAATAGTGGAAATGACATCAATCAGAATGATGTGCTAGTCAACATAGAAGATACAGAAACAAGCAGCCTTGCACCTGAAATGGAAATATAGAAACGCAATGGCAACCAATATCATCAGATGGAGATAGGATGTTCTGAGTTCTGTAACCTGATCACTTATACTCTCACAAGTATAGGGTTGAACTCAAAGAAGTAGTCCCTTGATTCTTACAGAAAAGTCTTAATATCACTGCAATATTGGAACAGGGAGAAAGGATCACGACGACTATACACTCAGAGCACATTAACTAGGCAGCTCCGTTCATACATCTACTCTTCAGTCTTCACCAAAAGATTCAATCTTTGCAGCTCCGTTATTGACACACAACAAAGGAAGGCAGAAAGTCCACATCTTTACGGTTTTCCTACTTGGTATCACTCACCTATCCATGATTGCAATTCCAAATCTTTTTTTTATTGGCATTGATATTTTACAATTGTTGTAGACGTAGGTGTAACAACAACAACATTACCCCAATGCCTCAAAGGCGAAAGCCTTACCCCTACGTTGAAAACACTTATATAGAGGCAATGAATTCTACATATAAAAGCTATAAGTTTCAAGGAAATTGAGGTATTTTATAAACCCCTCGAGTGAGAGGGTGGTATCGAGATTGAGTATCCCCATAGACACTACCTTATCATTGTAATTCTAAAGAAAATGAAGAGTGATTACCCTTTTACTTGGAATGGGTTTGATACTAAGCTCCTTGCATGCCTTTGAAATAATCGTCTGCAATTGTGATCTATACTCAACAAACATACACTCCAAAATCAGCAAGATTGAGCTTTAACTTTTAACGAAACAATATATATATTATATGATGAGTATGTAATGACCTGAAGAAGCGGATTTTCTCAGGAAGAGGCAGACCCAAATCATCACAGATAGTGACAATAGCATCCTTCAAGGTGACGCTATTAATAACATTGTTAGGGAAGTACTTGGTGTACTGAAGAGAAAGAGAGTTGTCACAAACAACAAGCTCCCAAATCTTTTTACCACGGATATCAAGGATTGGCCTTGAGCAGAAATCAAGCTCCCACTCAGTGATGCTCTCGGGTTCCGTTGCCGGGTCAAGAAAGCTCATTTCAGCAGTCGGGTCATCCTCAACTTCATCTTCAAGGGTCTCCGCTTCTGAAACTGAGCTTCCAGAGACTGAATTGATCAGCTGCAAACGGTGCCGTTTTGTTGGGTTGATTGATAAGTGATGATGATGGTGATGGTGAGCTGCTATAGTAGTAGTAGCAGTGCAAGAAAGTTGAGAAATTTGGGAAAAAGATGAGAAATTGGATGTGGGTTTGTAAGAGAGAGAAGAAGATTGGTCTCTGAATTGGGTGGGATTGAAGCTCAGTGTAGCCATTGATTGATGTCTTCCTTACTCTTTGTGTTGGCGCTAACTGATAAGGTAAGGGGATTGGGAGCTAACAGAGTTTGGAAAAATGGCGAACCAGTTTTCCACCACACAACTAGTTTGGTTCCTTTTGTGTCTAGACTCGACACTCGAGCGGTCGAGCCCATCAATGTGAACCATGAAACATGACTTGGCTATGGATCATTTAGTATGGTCAAGGCACTCAATTGTCCGGAGTAGGTTGCAAATATTTAAGTACGCAGTTAAATCCATTTTTAATTACGTTCCTAACCGTGAAAACATTTGCAATAATTGTAATGGTTCAGTTGTGTTATATACTCAATTCGGTTTAATTTTCCCAACTATACCTCTAAGGCTCTGACCTATCTATCGATTAGGTTTTAATTGTAGGCTTTTGTTTACGAATCCTAGTAGAAGTTTAAAGATTGTTCAACTCGACTAATATCGGCTATAATAATTACCAGTCTGAAGTCTTAACCCAATAAGAAAGTGTTGGGCCTAAATCTGAAGACTGTAAGTCCGAGGATAGAAAGGAGTGAGTGAGTCCGTTCGTCCCACAGAAAGGAAGCGCGTCAGCTTGAAGACCACAGGCAGGGCACAGCGCAGAGCAGCAGCATCACAAAAAAAATCTCACTGAGAAAGAGTTTAGTCCTCCTAATTCAGGCTGTTGCCGCTGAGTCCCTCAAATTCGTCTTGCTACCCTTCCAGGTAACAATTTTTCTTTCTTAATCTTCAAGCTAATAGTTTTTCTCTCTTTTCTCATTCACCTTTGAATTTGGTTCGAAAGATTGTTCCTTTCTTGTATTTTGTTGAAACTTAGGATTTACTCAACTTGCTTTCGAGCTGTAGATTTGTATGTTGCACTTTTTAGGGTTTAAATCATATAGGAATCATGTTAAGCTGTTATGGAGAGAGCGCTGTTCTCTGAACAGCGGTTTTTTGGATGCCAATTGAAACTGTGTTATGGAGAGAGCTGTAGATTTGTAGTTAATTCACAGTTGCAATTCCGGTTGTCAATTCAAAGTCTTCACCTTTACGCCTCTTGTGGAACCTTTCTTATGGTTGGGTGGTGCACTGGTTGTCGCCACTAAACGGTGTTTCCGCCAATACAGAAGCCGCTGTTTGGCAGTGGAATTTTTTTTATGAGTGTCTCTTGATGCAAGTTTAATCTTATTGAAATCATATTGAGTTTGTATATAATAAATGATTGTGTATAGACACTGTAGTCGAAGCTGATTGGGATTAATTTTCTCATGAGCGTCCTGAGATCTTAGTTGCCACCGATAAACACCGTGATTTAAAGTCTTGATCTTGTCACTTCTATTAGGCCAAAAAAAAAAAAACTTTGTCATGGTATCATGGGGGTGTTGAGACTTAAGATGCTAGCTGCTGTCATTGGACATGGCACCTTCTAGGATACGCTGATATGTAAATTTTCTCTTTTTCTGTGTGGAATGGAGTTCTCCATGTGAGTCGATGAGCAATCATTTCAAGAGGTTTTAGTTATATTGTTGCTTGTGAGCACTTTATATTTACATTTGTACTTCAATGTGAAATATTCATGGAGCCTTGGTCTGATTAGGGCATGATGAGGTCTGCAGGGCACACTTTGGTTACTTCATTCCCTCCTGTACGTTGCCTTGTCTTTCATAGTCAGCGTAGATTTTCATCTACGTTCACAGCTAGAAAGTCAACTTCATCAAAGAGATTCTACTGTTACGGCCAGCATCATACGTTGCACGAAGCAGCTCCAATGGTTGTGGCCAAGTATGCACCGCCTCGCTTCAGGTGTGTGTCCTCACTCTGAACTGTCTTGTTCATATCTTCACATGGAATCACCTGTCAACAGATTCACGCTATTGCAATGTTGATGATACCGTTTGTTGTGGAATTCGCAGCATCGCCCCTATGATGGAGTGGACAGATTGTCATTATAGGCAACTTGCACGAATTATATCAAAAAATGCATGGCTTTATACCGAGATGCTTGCAGCCGAGACCATTGTTTACCAGAAGGATAACTTGGTGAGTTAAATAAATGACTGCTGATATTTGATCTTAGGATGGTCTTGTTTTCGATTTAATAACTCATTGCAAATGCTTTTTAGTAATGATTTAAGATTGGGGTAACAAATGTTTTTTGTTCGACTCTGCTGGTGGAGATCATAACTTGATGCCAGAGTCAATGTATGCATTAGTTCCATCAATCATGCAACCATAATTTGTCTTTGAAACATGTTCAGGACAGGTTTTTGGCGTTTCCTCAAGAACAACATCCTATCGTTCTCCAGATTGGTGGAAATAACTTAGAGAATATTGCAAAAGCAGTCCAATTAGCTAATGCGTATGGCTATGATGAGATAAACTTAAAGTTAGTACGGATCATCTATCTTTGGTGTTTTGTTTTTCTTCTTCTTTTACTATAGTCTCTTGATGACGTTTCTTATAATATCTCGGGGTCCTTTTAATCTGTTGACTAGTTGTGGATGCCCTAGCCCTCGGGTTGTCGGACACGGGTGTTTTGGTGTACGCCTAATGCTTGACCCAAAGGTTAGGAGCTATGCAATTGGATACTTAAGTTGTAAATGACTCTGGTTCTATTATAAATTTATTTGCTTCTAGTTTACTAACATGATCACTGCTCGGCCTATGCAAGGAAAGTTTGTAGGCGAGGCCATGTCTGTAATTGCTGCAAATACAGAAGTTCCTGTGACAGTAAAGTGTCGAATTGGTGTTGATGACCATGATTCTTATAATGAGCTCTGTGAGTACTTCTCTTTTACCAGCTTTTGATTGCCTCTAATGTTTTGAAGGTTCATTTTCTTTATGTATCAACTCTGTTTAAAAATGTGTTAAAAATAACTGTATTTTTACCTCCTGTGTTTCACGTTGCAATTCAAAATTGTATGCCAGACGATGGTTGGTTAGTTGCACAAATAATTCTTGTTCACCACACTCTTTGGTTTAATTCACTATTTCCTTCCTCCTTTCTAGGTGATTTTATCTATAAAGTTTTTTCAACTTCTCCAACCAAACACTTCGTCATCCATTCACGGAAAGCACTCCTTAATGGCATCAGTCCAGCTGAAAATCGAACAATTCCTCCTCTGAAGTACGTATAATTTGTTTTTGTTTTCTATGGCATCCATTCCTAGAAGGGTAGGCTGAGTTACCGGTCATCTGTTAAGATGTAACTTACATGTATTTTAGCTTGGGATAACGTGCACATGGAATTTTGAATTATAACTTGAAAATCTGGTGTGTTTGCAACACAGATATGAATACTATTATGGCCTCGTGCGTGACTTTCCTGACCTGCAGTTTACTATAAATGGAGGCATTAATTCTATCGAAGAGGTAAGGCTGTCGCCTACCACTGTTCTCTTACTGTGTTCCCAATCAATGAATCTGTCTTCTGTCTCTATTATTCGTTTTCTTCTCTTTTCATTTTTTTCTTAAAAGAAAAAGAGAGTTGGGGTGGGTGGAGGCGTGGAACTTTATTTGTTAACTGAACCCAGATGCTCAAGCCTAGTGATATAGATTAGGCATCTGTAGCAGGCTGTTTCTCTATTTCTTCTCTTAATCCCACGTTCTACTTCGGGGTGATTTAAAAGTTTTAAAGCCATGGCTCCTTTGTCATTGCAGGAGCCCCTATTTGGCTAGACATCATTTTTAAGAGTTTTGATTGTGGTTTGTTTGGTATATGCGATCTTTTGGTTACACTATATTTGATCTTTGTCTTGATATTTTCCCCCTTTGATGTCCTTTCCTTCTTTAAACCATGTGCCATGTGTAATTCCCCTTGTTTGATAGGTTTATGTTTCAATGCTGAAGTTCCCTTTATTGCTGTTTTTGGGACTGCTTTACAGGTGAACTCAGCATTGCGAGAAGGTGCTCATGGAGTAATGGTTGGACGTGCTGCCTACTATAAGTAAGTTAGGATTTTGCAAACTCAAACTTGTTTGTTTTTTATACTTGAAATTGTAACGTTACCCTGGTACATTTACTATGAAATTGATACGTTACTGCCTTACTGGCTTATTTGTTTCCCCAGCTATAATTCTTTCCTATCTTCTACCCCCTGTTATGTGTTTTTATGAGGGTTTGGTTTGTATTGTATGAATAAAGTATAATGATTAAGTTGAATTAAGGAAACGGAGTTATAGTACTGACTGGTCTCTGTGGGTGACTAAAGAGAGGTATGCACATCATGGATTATCTCTTACGATGTCCACCCTTCTAGCTTTCACTGGTTGGGGTGTAGGGTGTAGGAATGTACAACGCAACCTCGTGGCCTCGACAGCTCCTACTGGCTTTGTGTACATACAATATAGGGTGGTCTTTTTGTCTGCTAAACAATGGCCGCCACTGGATGTCATGCAGCAAATCTGTTTAAATATAGGCTGCCAACTTGTTGGTTCTTTGCTATGTATTTGATTTGCTGCTGCTGAATGTTCTTTTACAACTGTTTGAGTGATTGCTATTTCCATTGTAAAGCCCTTGGCAGGTGCTGAAACCCGTTGACAGTGAAGTCTATGGTGATCCTCCTACAGATCTTACCCGTCGCCAGGTTAAGATTGCATATCGAAAAAGATGCAAATGATTAACCATTTTCTCTGGTGAGTGGGATACTTGAACATTTTGCTGTTCGATTATTGTGTAGGTTCTAGAGAAGTACCAAATATACTCAGATTCTGTACTTGGCCAGCATGGTAACAACAGACCAAATATTAGGGATGTTGTCAAGGTATGTATCTCAGTATCTGTTCGTGGGCTTTTGGCTCCAACTTTTCTGATTACCTATTTTGAGAAGGAGAAAGAAGTTGAAGGGGATTTCCAAAAAAAGAATTCGAAACGGAGATGAATTATAGGATGCTACAGATTCTTTTTTTGGAAGATCCTACAATCGAACCTCTAGCAAGTCCAATCATGTTGACATGTTTATGTTTCGTACAGCCTATGCTGAACCTATTCCATTCGGAGCCGAGATGTGGTGTCTGGAAGCGCAGTGTAGATACTGCATTCAAACATTGCACGGTATGTCTGTCTATCGACGTACTAGGGATTTTTTTTCCTCCATTTATGGCTTGTTGGACTACCTTACTGGAAGTGGCTTTTGAACGTAGGAAATACTGATCCTGAAAAAGTGTTGTGTTAGTGTTGTGGTGTGTTGTGTTTAGCCAACTCTGGTCATGTCTTCTGATATTTGTTTTGAACCTTTTCAGACGGTTAAACAACTATTCGACGAGACCTTGCCTATCATTCCTGACTATGTCCTCGATTCACCCATAGCCAAGGCACCAGCCAGTCGTGATGATATTTTCGCAAGTGTGCAGGATCGGATTCCTCCCCCATATAAATAAAGTGAAAGTGCACTGGAGTTGCAGTATGCTTAAGTTGTACTGTCTCCATCTTTTTTGTGGAAGACGACGAAAATAGTCAAGTTCGAGTAGTCTTACTGGTGCTCAATTATTTGGGATATCACAAGTATCCCTTCTAATACCTTCTACTAACTTCAGTTTCCGAAACCTACAAAAATGAAAATCAAGAAATTCATAATGCCATTATTTTTGCCAGTCTTCTTTATCTTCTTTTTTTACTTTTTACTTTTTACTTTTTACTAATGGCTCAGCTGAGTACTGGGCTCAGGCCCGGAAATGATCCGTAAACCTTGATTCTGGGATGGGCTTTACGCTTGAGGCCCACAGCTGTGTTTGGCATTTTGTTTTTCTGATGTTACAATCTTACAGACAACATTATCAGGATATTTGTAGTTCGTTATTTTTAAGCCAACCATTGCCAGCTAGGATAAAACGATCAGACAGGTGGCAAGCTGCTGTTGGCTAGAATATAATACAGGGATAAGATGAATATGATGGCCAAATATTTCAGGTTGAAATTAACAAGCTATCTTCTTTTGCAGTTCAGCTCAACTGATCAGACATTCCTGAAATTTTGAGACATCAGAAAAAACACAAAAAAAAACCTAATTCAAAAGCAAATGGCTTCAGTCAGCATGGCAGCTTCTTTTCTCGGTGGTGCGGCCACTTGCTCCCCGGCTGCCGCGTCTCAGAGAAGGCTAGTCATCAGTAACAGTGCCAGACCAAGCATTGTGAAGATGAGCAGTGAGAACAAGGGAGAGGCAGAGAGCAGCAGCAACGGCAGGAGGGAGGTTGTGTTTGCTGCCATCACTGCCACCATCTGTTCCGTTGCTGGAATGGCGGTCGCCGAGGGTCCGAAACGTGGTACTCCTGAAGCCAGGAAAGCTTATGGACCTGTCTGTGTTGCCAACCCAACTGCTAAGATTTGTAACAACTGAATACCCCCCTGTCTTTCCTTGCTATAATTAATATCATTGTTATTGTTATGTTGTGTATCATTATTTTGCTTTAAATGTAATTTACTCGTATCTTTAATTGAAAACTCTTTGCTCTATTATCCTTCTCTGCGTCTTTTGGATTCCTGCTGTTGCCAATAATAATGCTTGGTTTTTTTTTCGTAAGTTATACTTATCAATTATTGCTGCGCCTGCTATAATATGGAGAGTAGAGTAGTACGTCTGACGTTCTTGTGTTTGATCTTCCTTCACGTTTACGTTTTGACCTCTGATCTTTCTGATCACAAGTTGATTGAAATCTGCAATTAAACTGAATTGAACTCTTCTTCATGATTAATTAATAAGAATGAATTAATCCCTTGAGAAGTTGAGAGCCTCTTCGTCTTCCCTGACTGAGTGACTGCTGTTATGACGTCTTGCATAAGCTTCTTTTGGTTTCTATATAAACGCCTTATTCCTTCATACTTCTCCATCCTCACACAGTGTAACATCATACATACATACTTTCCTCACTTGATAATCATGGCTGCATCTCAAATGAAGTTGCATTGCATTTTCTTGTTGTTCAGTCACTTGTACGTATTGTTTTCGGCCGTAACATTAGCCCATGAAACACACCACCACCACCACCAAGGCTTCACGATTGATCTCATCCATAGGGACTCCCCTGTTTCCCCACTCCACGACCCTACCAAGACTAAATGGGAGCGATTTAACGATGCCCTCCATCGGTCAACCTCTCGTGCCACCCGTTTTATGGCGGCCTCACGAGACGTTGTTCAATCAACCATAGTGCCTGCAGGGGGAGAGTACTTTATGAACATATCAATAGGTACACCTCCGGTTCGTGTGCTTGGCATTGCTGACACTGGGAGTGACCTTACATGGACACAATGCAAGCCTTGTGTTCGTTGTTATAAGCAAAGTTTACCAATTTTTGATCCTAAAAAATCCTCCTCTTACAACCCAATCCCTTGTGGCTCCCCTACTTGTTACACTAACTTAGCTTCTACGACGTGTGACGATAGTGGAGTTTGTTCATATTATTATTCTTATGGTGACAAGTCCTATACCAATGGTGTCCTAGCCACGGAGTCGGTCACATTTGGGCCGAACACTCCCCCATTCCACGGTGTAGCCATCGGTTGTGGCCACGACAATGACGGTACCTTCAGCGAGAGCGGGTCGGGCCTTATTGGGCTTGGAGGAGGTGGGCTTTCCCTCGTAAACCAATTGAAGCCCACTATTGGTGGGCAGTTCTCATATTGTCTAGTGCCATACTTTGAGACTAGCTCATCTAGCAAGATCAGCTTTGGGCCCAAAGCCTTAGTTTCCCGGGCTGGGGCTGGTGTTGTCTCAACCCCTTTGGTAAGGAAGGATCCATCAACATTTTATTATCTGACATTAGAGAGCATTTCTGTTGGAGATGTGACTTTGGACTATAAGAGCAGGGCTGACCCATTAGAATCGGCCCATTATTACGCCGAGGAAGGTAACATCATAATCGACTCAGGAACAACCTTAACACTTTTACCAAAGGAGTTTTATGGGGATTTAGAAGCTGAATTAGAGAAAGTGATCAAGGGTGAGCGTGTTAAGGACACTGAAGGCCCTATGTCACTGTGCTACAAGAGTGAGCAGGATGATGATCTTAAAGTACCGGTCATTACAGCACGTTTTTCCGGGGCTGAGATACAACTTAGGGCCATCAATACGTTTGTACGTGTGGAGGAAGATATGTTGTGCTTTGCCATGGTACCGGCGACCGAAGTGGCTATATTTGGGAATTTAGCTCAAATTAATTTCTTAGTTGGTTACGATCTTGAGGAGGGGAGAGTCTCTTTCAAACCAACAGAATGTTCTAAGCATTGATCATGCTGATAGAGTGTTAATTAGTCGTAGTTCTACGTGCTGTAATTGGTTTTCCTACTGATTATTAAAAAAATAAAGTTTGTTTGGAACTCTGAGTTTAAGAATCATTGTTGTTAATTAGCAAATCAGTCCTGAAAACGCAAATGAATGAACGATTAGCACGTACGCTGGTGATATAAAAACTTGATTGTATATTTATGCAAATGAAGCGACGATGACCATGCATGATGGATACGGTCTCGAACAAACACAATCATTCGCAATTATGGGCACAAATAATGTGCAACCTATATATACTCCGTATGATCATTTTAACTGTACACAGAGGTACATACGCAATGATTTACTAAATTACGTATGTATACTCAACGATTTGGACAATATAGCGTGCAATTGGGGATAACAAAAATCCGGAGGCTGTATAGATTAGCCGGCAAAGCGAGCACAAGCACAGAATCGTGGTCCATGGAGCTGGAGCACCGTACCCTGAATACACTGTACTGCTTCAAGAATACACTACTGCTTGAAAGCTCAAAGCCAGCTGCTGGGACCATATATAAGTAAATCAGTAGAGTAATTATATTAGAAGATGATGAGCTGAATCTAGACATAAACCAGCTTAAGCTTAGCTGGTTAATTCCATAATTAATCCATCAGGGCTTTTGGTCTGAAGAAAAGCTTCATTATCATTTTAGGATTAGCTAATTGTCACAGGATGATGAGTGCAATCAAGAGTTTATTAGTAGGTAAACGAAGAGACACTCATTAATTATTTTCCCATGTTTAGCCATTTCTAGTTAAAAAAAAAATTAACTCCATATAAAAAGAAGACACATAAGTATGCATCAATATTAATAATAATAATACTCGTAGTATATATAGGGCTGAAGCTCGCTCTTATAATTAGCAATCTAGTGCTGGATCAATATATATAGTCCATTAATTAAGTTCATTAACTAGTAATAACAGAGAATGGGGAAGAGACAAGTAGTAGTGTTAAGGATAGTACAACAAGAGGTTGATGCTAGTGATGGGAGTGCGGGTAGAATTAATAATGATAATAATGTGAGATATGCAGAGTGTCAAAAGAACCATGCTGCTAATGTGGGAGGCTACGCTGTGGATGGGTGTAGAGAGTTCATGGCCAGTAGCAGTGACGACACCGCCCAACTCGCCCTCCTTTGTGCTGCCTGTGGTTGTCATCGGAGCTTCCATCGTAGACATGTTGTTCTCGACTCTGCCTCCGAGTCTCAGTCTTCTTCAACTGGAGCATGATATAAGCTATTAAGCTAAGCAAATCATCAAGGTTTTACATCTCATATTAATACCAAGAGAAAATTACTAGTGTTTTTGTAACGAGAAACAAAAATTGTCATTTCATTTTCCGCATTCCCCTCAGGGGATCATGTATGGATTGAAATCTTCACATTCAATTCACTTGCTCTTGCATGCGCCAATTAATGAATAAGAATGGAAATTGACTAGTGGTGTAAAAGTCTATTATAGAGAGTTTCGTAATTGTGTACTATACTCTATATACCTCAGCAAAAAAAGTTAAAACTCGTCATCAGTTATTAAGCTTCAAATGTCGTGTTTATTTTTGTCAATCATATGCAAGTGCAACCATATGCCGAAGTCCAATCAATGGTTCAGAACAATAGTTAAGATCGGGGCAAGATTGGCTCGACAATTTTAAGTTGACATCTCCTTTCAATGGAAATGATCACGAATTGAAATCTTCACATTCCCCGCATCTCGGAGGCGCTTAGTGAAGAAAAATGGAAATTGACTACACTATTGTAAAGTGTACTTTGTGCGCAGTAAGATGGTTTCTCCGGCACTTATTAGATTAACCATATAAAAAAATCAAAATTGGAAAGACAGCGGGGGTTAATTTCCGACTCCGATTCACACGGAAAAAGAGGGAAAATCAAGAAATGGAGTCAGAAACCCTAGAGATGAAGAAATCATCATAGCCAATCTCTCGCGGTTCCTTGGACGACGTCGTCACCTGCGAATCCTCCATTTCCGCTGTTTCCGACGCCGATCATGCCGCTCGGAGAACGCCTCTTATAATGCGCCGCCCCTCACCTGATTCCGGCCCTTGCGAAATCACCAGTAATACTACTACTTCTTCTACTCTAAATTGCATCGTTTTACTCCATCATTTCAATTGCTTGTTAATTAATTGTTGATTACTTCAATTCCACTGTAATTCTCAATTTGAATTGCGTTTTTTTATGAATGTTTTATGATTTGATCGTCGTGCGGATATTATTGTTCAAGTATTGGCGGAGCGTGATTCTTACGTTTAACTTGTGATTCAATTGCTCTGGAAATTCTTGTGATTAATTCTTTTGGTGATTTGTTGTGTTCTATGTGAAGATCAATTCAGCGGTGTTTTTTTCCTTTTCCGGTGTTATTAGGCCCTGTCAATTTCTATAATTTGTTAGTCCTGCTGAATTCTACGTCAAATCACGATTCCGTTTCTTAATTCATTGAAGCGATTGATCCTTTTTTTCGCTAAGGAGCTCGAGTTCTACTAATATTGTAGTAAACTTGCCGTACATTTAGCATTATAGCTCTTCGTTTGGGGTTGAAAACGAGGCCGATTTTGTTAGGAAAATGCGTACATTGCTGAGACAGTCATTTGCCAGTGATCAAAATTTTGTTACTGTGCTGAACTTGCTTGTACATTGTTGCCATCCTAGGGTTTGCATTATGTTTTAGGAGCGGAAGAGGTATCGTATAAGAAGGAATAGTTAATGTGTGTGTGGAGTGGAGGTGTAGTTACGAACTCTTGTGATGTTTGCTTGATGAGGTGACTTAGCTAGCTATTATGTGACCATTTTCTTATTCTGAGTGAGCTAAGTATATGGACATGGCTCCCTGCACCTTAAATGCAGCTGAGTACGAAAGTTTGATGGCTTGCGAGTGACTCCTATATCCTTGTCCCATGTTTTCTCTTCGACTTTCATCGGTATTGCAGTGGCCTAATTTCTTCTTGTCTTCAGTTGTGTTCACACAGCTACACGAAATCAAACAGATCTATGTCCGAAGTACTGCCAAGGTATATGAGATATACTGTGCAACTAGTGTGAAGAAGGATAATGAGTATCTGTGCACAGTTCGTTGTGGCCTTGCGGCAAGAGATGAACAGCTACAGCAGACTGATGCTGTAAGATCTAGTTCCCCTAGTTCCAGTAGCTCCAATAGAAGTGTGGATGAAGCGCATTCCAGAAGTGGAAGCGAAAGCAGCAGCAACGAAGATGGTTGGGTGGATGTGAAATTGAACAAGGCTAGAATTGATTCTGGAGATACTTCTTTATTGATGAAAGGGGACATTCAGGTACTTTGAATTCTTGTTACTGTCTCTCCCCGTCACTTCTCTTGAAGTCTTCATTTTTTCTCATCAATTGGTTCAATAATTTTGTATATCTTTCTCTCGCCTCCTTACCTTCGTTTTCCTTTTGTAGCAATTCCATATATTTCTGACGATTAGACGTGCTTATTGCTTTTTCAATCTAAACATGGGAATGACACCCTTTATAGGCACTTTTTTGAGTTAGAAATAGTAGCTAAGATAGACTTGGCTGTGGCTTTATCAGTAGTTCTCACTAGTTTTTCTTATGATTGTGTTAAACTTCCAGGATCTGTATGAGGCCACCGCTGAGATTTCAGATGGAGATCCCGTCATGTGTGTTACTCTTCGTTTGCTGTCAATTCAGAGTGGGGATTACGTTTACATAGATGAAGTTTATGTGTTTGCTGACCCTGTGGAATCAGCTGATAACAGTTCTTCAGCTCCTTCACTCGAAACCTCATCGGGAGGCGCTATGCTGTCAATGTTTATTCCCACACTTATGCAGCTTTCAAAATCTAGAATGAGCAAAGTTCAAGAAGATAGTGGTTCTGCTGCTGGAGAGAGAAAGATGAGCCTAGATACCGAACAATATTCAACTGGTGGAGCTGTTACTTCTACTAATGATGTTCAAACAGAAGCTTTGCCAAGCACTGTGCTTAATGGTGCATCTGTCCACCAACCTAATCATGTCTTACAGACACCAAATCCCCAAAACCAGCCTCAGTTTACATATAGGGAGAATGATTTTCCTTGCAGTAAGATAGAGAAAAGTCTGGACATACTTGTTTCTCGAGTTTCAAAAATGGAAGACTTCTGCATGAGATTTGAAGAAAGTATGCTGAAGCCCATTATCAGGATGGAAGCAAGGCTTGAACGGGTAGAACTGCAATTGGAATCATTCATGAAGAATCAACAGCTTCCCATAATAGGCTGCACCAGATTTTCTGCTCCTGAATTTTCCTGCAATGAGTCTGAATCTAATTCGACCTGCGCTGGTGAAAGTGACTGTCCTTCAACTTCGAAATCCGAGTCAAGTAAGAAGGATGGTAGGTGCAAAGGCACCAGATTTTCTGCTCCTGAATTCTCCTCCAATGAATCCGAATCAAATTCCATCTGCACTACTACTGGTATTGACTGTCCTGCAGCTTTGGAATCTGATTCAAGTAAGAAGGATGGTAGGTATCCTCAAGCATTGTGTATTCCAACTTCGACCAGTGCTTCGCAGCTGCTTCCTGGTCTTATAATTTCTGCACCAGACTTCTCATATTCTGATGAGGAGGAAGACATTAACTCCATTGAAGCAGTAAACGACTCTCCAAAAGCGCTAAAAAAACCAATGTCTATAGATGACGCTCTGGCATCTGCACTTGCTGGATTTGTAACTTCGGCTTTAACGGAACCTTCAGAACGCACTGTTAAGGTTGAAGAAGCTGAGCTTCTCTCTGGCAGGGAGAGTGGAAGTACTTCTCCATTAGCTCTATCTGCGGCTGTAACTGAGCATTTGGAACATACTGAGATGGTTGAAGAAGCTGAAAACCTCTCTTGTATAGAAGTGAGTGGGAATACCACTGTGGCAGCTATAGTACATATGGATGATCATTCGCTCCCTTCAGTCTCCATCAATGGTGGGAATGCCTCTAGCAAGGATGCTAGGGTAGCAGGAAAACCCTCTTTGGCTGTTGTTAGTGATGGTGAAGAAACAGCTATCGCTGTTGATGGGGACAATCATACTTTTTATGAAGAGGGTGTCAAGACCTGTTCTGACTTTTGTTCTATTGATAGTCTTGGTGACACAGAAAAAAGGGATTCAAATGCTGGAATTGGATGCACACAATCTGGTGATGGTGGAGGTCAAACATTTTTCACTGATCACAGCTCGACTACTATTGTATCTCTGTCAAAGGATGTCTGTGTTTCTGGTTTAGCAGCACCTCAAGACAACATTGACTACTCTTCACGGGATAGCCTCTCTAATGAGCGTCATGCTGTTTTGCAGGATATTATTGAGTTGCCAAGCCCTGCTATAGTTTATTTCAGTGTTCAGGTGCTAGATGTCAAGTTCTCATCTCTGGGAAATTCTTCTGCCAAGTCTCTTGAATCCCTTCTGGTTGACATGCCTGATTTAGGGTGTAAAGCTCCTTTTGTCAAGGAAGATGATGGGAGTTCAACTAATGAGCAATATGAATTAGTTGTAATTGAGAATGAGGAGCCAAGAGATCCAGAAGGTGAAAAGGATGAGCTGCTCTGTGTCGAT
The DNA here is from genome assembly GCA_038382645.1 of Spergularia azorica. Classification (NCBI taxonomy): domain Eukaryota; kingdom Viridiplantae; phylum Streptophyta; class Magnoliopsida; order Caryophyllales; family Caryophyllaceae; genus Spergularia; species Spergularia azorica. The sequence continues at coordinate 5,988,190 of JBBYHQ010000017.1, forward strand.
GATTACAAGTCTGTGTACATGCCTTCAGGAACAGAAGTGCAGGATCCCTCTAATTGTAGCAGCCATGATATGAATGCTAGTCTCATATGACCTCCCTGTAAAGTTAACAAACATACACTTGTTTGTAGATAGATCTTGGCCCTTCAAATGTTACAGTACTATGTGCTCTTGTTTTTGGCATTTGGCACGGCTTTCATTGGCAACCTCTTTTTGTGCAACACTGACTCAGTTCCAGAGTTGAGCGCTGAACATATGATTATGCCACTACTTTGTTGAAAACATGATTTTCTTTATCTGCTTCTGTTATTTTGGTTCGTTGCTTCAGGCTAGTGTCCTCTTACCAGTTCTTGGTTTCAGACAACCATGTGAAGTTATGCAGGGCAACAATCGGAGAGCTGTCAAGAGTATCAGTAAGGTAGAATTTGTTGTTCTTTATTTAGGTAAAACTTAATTTTGATGTAGCTGCGCAAGGAGAAATGTTGATGAACTTGTTTCTTGAGGTCTGAAGAAGTTAGTACTGATTGTCGACATTGGAGTAATACTGGAAATCATCTGGTCCGGCTAGTTTGGCTTCCAACAAGGGTCAGTTTTTTAAACAGCTCTTGTGGTATACATTCTTGATTCGTTTTAGGTAATTTTTCTGTCTGTTGTATTTAGGAAGCTTAGTATATCTTTTGTTGGTAGATTATGTGTCCGTAAATCAGAGTTGGTACTGTTGCCCTCTCCAACATTCAAATTCAATAATTGGAGTATGGTGCTGTGATTAAGAAATCTAGGCAGCTACAGTAGGAAGATGCAGGGGAGTATAGCATTCAATCTGTGCTGGTAGAGAGCGTATTAGTTTTCGATTTAAATTAATCTCTTAATCAAATACTTATTAAGGTAGATCTTGATTATAGGTGATTAGATACCACCTTTTACGACCTTCCATATGTAAAGTGATCTGGGGTTAGTTAAGTAACAAGCTGAAACAATGAAATGTTGCCTAATGAATAACGAACATATTGGCTTTACATATACACACTGTTAATGTCGTCACTAGTAAAAGTAAGATTTACAGTTTATTGTTTAACTAAATCTAATCTTCTGGAAAGCAAGGGGGTGAAACAACCCCTCTATGAACCAATTTGACATTTTGGCAGTTGGCATTGGCTTCTTTGTCCCCTGTTTTCACTAGGTTTACGTTTTGCAGCACAACTCCCTTGCACCAGTAGCTTTTGCTGCAATCTATTTTGATGGCTACTTTTGTCGCGCTTGTTCCTCTTATATTCTTGTATATCACATTATCGACGTGTACTGCCGATTTCTGTAAATTGTAGATAAAGTTACTTACAGTATTAACATGAAATAGCATATTAGGTGATCAACTGATCATTTCACATAAAAAAAAAAGCTTTTGATTACGGTTCCACCCTAAAAAGGATAAGTTGAATTACCATTTCTTGGCATGGTGTCTTTTGATCACAGTAATGTTGATCGATGATGATAGGATTACTGACATTATTCATCACAATATCTTGGAATATGATATTCTTTGCGAATCCTTGTCCTCCCTATTTTGTCACAAGGCTATCATAAATGAATACTTGAAATGACAAAATTCTAACCAATAAACTCCACTACTCCATAAATAGATAGGAAATGATGCATTTGGAAAATGTGTGAGTAGTACCTAACAAAAGGAATAATTCATTACCTGCCAAGTTTTGATTCTGACTCCATTAGTGGTTCCTGAAAGTCTAGCCCGATTGACCAACACATCCGAAACATGGTCGTCGGAGTGACCTTTTCCCAGGCTCCCGATACTAACAGCAATCGTATGGCAGTTGATTAGTAGATTCTATGTGGTTAAGACTTTGGTACAACATCATTAACACTAGCTACTTTTGGCTTAAAATTAGTTAGAAGATCAAGCACTTTGAGCAGCAAGAATTAAGTTGAGGTTATACCTGATTCCATGACCGGGTCCGCAAACTATATCAGTTGCCTGAACATTTTTTGATCCATCAACTATCGATATACAATCATCACCTATCAAATTATCCAAAGCCATAGCAATTGATTAGAAAGTCATCCTTGAAGTTCATACGATACAAGTGTAAATGCTACAGTTTTAATCCCTTAACCAACCCATCACCAACATAGGGCATAGGTTGGTAATAATTTGGTTCATTTACTTTGGGTTAATTGATATACTTTTGCATTTGAGGTATACTAATAATTTACCTGTTTGAATAAGGGAACGAGTGATTTGAATATATCTGGTAGCGGTAACATGAATACCATCGGTGTTAGGACTTGTTTGAGGGGATTTTACAACCAAATTAGAAGCTCTAACATTAGTAGATCTCTGAAAGGCCAAATGCATTTGTTGTGCATTCGTTATCCTTAATCCATCCACTATGAAATTCTTGCATGCAAAGAAAGTTACCGCCTTGACAAATTTTCAACCACATTGCAAACATTCAGTAAGAATCCTTGTTACAAACAGTCAAATATACGGGTATGAGTTAAATTAAAACTTACTGTAGGTGCATGCTGGCAGGGCTGCATTTACAAAAACAGAGTATGATCAGCACAGAATAAGGTTTGACGACATCCTTAGGAGTATCATATAAGAAAATAAAAGTGGCACTCGTACGGATGTATATACCTTGGTTTTGTTAATCTTACAAGAATTCTCCCACCATATTTTGCCATTGCCATCAATGGTTCCTCCACCTTCAACCTTGAAATTTCGTAAATTTTCAAACACTAGCCAATGTCGCCGATCTTTGTAATGTGTTGTATTCACAGAAGCCTCAATCCTTCCTCTAATCTACGTATGTTACGGCAAAAATAAACATGTTTTCCATCAGAATGACAAATTACAAGAGAAGTAGAAAAAAAAGCTGATGCATCATGTGTTTTCGAACCTTTATTACGAAATGTGACTGGCAGGGGCCTGAAAACTTGATTGGCCTGATCCTATACGTGTATCGCGGCACTAGGAAAACTCCACCCTTGATAGAACAAGCCTTCTTCCAAGCTCTCCTAAAAGCCTTTGCAAGGAAAATTGTTCAGTCACGAGCAAAACCGCATTTGTCTTAGCTTCGTAAAACTAGTATATTTATTCAAAGCAAAGCTAGCTATATATTCGTAGGTGGTGACATGTATAACATCGTTGTATTGTAATATGTAATACAATCATGGAGATTATTGAAGTATAAGCTAACTTACCTTTGTATGGTCTCCCTTTCTGCCTTTTCTTAGGAAACTATCTACATTGATGACTCTTGAAGTTGAAGATGAAGATGAAGATGGCGTCGGAGCAAGGGCCGCGGTAGATTGAAACCGAGTCGAATGCACGACAGGAGTTAAGATGACCTTGCCATATCCGTAGTTGTTTTCTTCTTTGTCACGATCATCGCCCAAAGAGTTGGTAAGAACGTTTGTGCTATCATGATGATGTTCCGGTAAAGGGTAGCTAGAAAAGCAAGGCAAAGAAAATGAAGAGACAAAAATGGCAAAAACTAATAACACCAAACCTAGTTTCGAATAATGCATTGTTATTATGTTATGAAATATGGACCGTTTTGTTGTTAAATGGTAAGAGGTGAAATTATAACATATATATAATGCGGGGATGTAATGGTTGGGCAATGTTTTATGAGTCTTAAATTTGTTAACTTAGCATGTATGAATTTATAGTGGAAAGGAGCTTGCTTTGAATGTGAGAAAAAGAGATGTTACTTAACAAGAAAAAATGGACGTGATTAAGATGGTGATGATCAAGATTAGTTTGAATAAGATTGAGTCATAGGGAGGTATGGTTTAGGAAAAATGAAAATGAGACGAAAGAGTAACTTGGCGGGTTGCCCACTTTTACCTTTTTATTTTTTCTACTTGGTCCTTGTACCTCTCTCAATTCTCATTGCTTGTTACTTGGATGTTAGTTAGTTAGACCTCCAATATCTCCTCCATCTCTCTTCTATTCAATTTGGTTTTGCTTGTTTACCAACAATGTTTATGTGCCATACTTATTTGTACCTCTTTTGGAACTAACCTATTTCTCTTCAACTCTAGTTAGTTGTGGAAACATACCAATTTCCATTTCGGAATCCTTACATTAGCTTCTTCGTATAGTTGTGTCTAATTTGGTAACTATTCTCAAACTTACCACAACATTACCACTTTGTTATGACATCTTTATTGGTAAAGGCGAGAAAAGCGTAACTCACAAAGACCAATATTGATATGATGGATGCATGTCAGACCCTAGTCTTAAGCACATATCATCACTATACATGTATCTTATAAACTAAATCAGGTGACAAAGACTTGTAAAGTTTTAAAATCTTAAAATAAGATCCAAATTTGGCTGTACTTTTGTGATATGTATTGTACTAATTGTGGTGCAAAATGTGTAATTGTACCCAAAAGCTAGAAATTGTTAAGGCTAGATGCTCGTTCAAAGTATTACCTAATGATGTAATGTATGCCTGTTCTGGTAGTCTTCACATGTTATACTAACTTGTACCATTTAATAAGAGAAATTAGCCATAATTAAGCCCATACTTACCAAGGAGGTAAAGTGTAAGACAAGTGTTATGACACATACAAATTGTATCTTTTTTTTTTTTTTTGTGTGGATACACTTCGTTGAATTGATGTTCATCCGACATTTGTAACTTGTTAGTGGTCATACGTGACCTAGTGGTTAGGATTTGGAAATCAATGTGACGCCTAAGTGTTATTTTAAGTGTTGATATTCATATCTCCATCCCCGAATTGTTTTGACTTTTATCGAAAGATGGTCAAATAGTTAATTAACTTGGGGTGTAAATAAGTCTTGTTGGTGGTCTTTGAGCCATAAAAGGGGACAATGTCAACAGTCAAATGTGGAAGTAGACCATCCCATCAATTTTGCAGTAAGTCTCATAATTGTCAAGTTGTATAACATAATGAGTAACTTTTCCAAACTATCGTATTTAGCATGTTAGAGTTTGGAGATAAATTACGTGCTCTAAGTCTTAGTTTGACTAGTAGGTCTTCTGGGAGACCGTCTCTCAATAAATAATTTATTGAGAGACCAACCATGTTATTTATATCGTGACCCCTTATATAATTAGTGACCATTATAAATAATCTAAGATTTGCAAATGAGTTACTTTATAAATTTAGCTAATTTTATATCATGGGATCCCCCAAAATCATACTCCGTATATAATGTGATTTATAATAGTAAACTAATACAATCACTAAAAGTATTATCGTGGTTACAAGTGAGGTAAAAACAGTTACATTGTAACACAGGGTAATGATCTCTCAATAAATTATTGAGAGACCGTCTTTTATGAGACTTTGTGTAGTTTGCCAAATTAGTAATCCTACGGTTTCATTTAACTCTTTAAATCTCGTTTGAATATGTGATTAATTCACACTCTATATAAAAAAATAAAAAAAAACTCTGACGTAATATTATGACTTTCTTCATTTATTTACCTCGCACTAGCCTCCTAGAAGCCTAGAAGATTCAATTGAGTGGGGAGTTGGAGTTGGAGTTGATCGGCCTTTACTCGTGGAGATAATAATTAGGTAGAGGTCAATTGTTGCACTAGAACGTACGGGATACCAAAAGCCCAAAGTAACGCACTAGCACGAGGAGTATAACGGTCCAAAAAAAGGGTGACCAAAGTTGTAGTGCCTATTTCCGGTTTTAGAATTAGACCCATTGTAGTCGGTTAGAGCGGCCAAAAGAATTAGACTAGCCTTCGCACGTGTCGTGCATTGATCTTAATTTGCTAAAAAAAAAATAAAAATAAAGCCAAGTAATGACCTTTTGGGTTTAGGGGGTTCGCATGTAGTCACTACAGAATCACATGCATGGTGATTTGGTGAAGAAAGAGTTTGAAAGTTGTAAGCTTTGATAATGTCATTTATTTGCATTGTCGTACAAGCAGAGGCTACCAAAGAAGATGGAGTTGCTTACTACTTACTAGGTGTATATGTTATGGGCTTTATTGCTTATCTATCGCTTCAATCAATCTATGCATATTTGAGACGTCAACCAATTTTGTTGTCGTGATATGTTAACCAACGAACATTCACCATTTTGATGATATTAAGTCTCGATATCAGGTGGTGACGTTTATTGACAAGGGTAATTATTATGCGAAATGCAAATGTGTTTAGGAGTTGTAAGTTGTAACATGCGAAAATGGGCACAAAGCCCAAATCCATAATACACGGCAACAAAGTTGTCAGTTTCAAGTATAGTAAAGGAGGGTTGGATTATTATTACTCCGTAGGAAGGAAGAGTAAAGTAAAGCCACACATCCGCAAAGCGCAAAGAAATGAGGTACGTGTCACACCCTCTACCTTATTAAACCCCACATACATACACAGATTTAGTACGAAATAAAAAAAAAATAGAAGATGGTTTTATGAGTGATCATCACTTATCAAAGAGGCGAGAAAATGGTGGTGGTAGTAGAGGAAGCCCATAAGAAGAATGGGAATGATGGAGTGGTTGAAGTTAGCCCTAAGCCCAGCAAAGGGTTAACTTCAAAGGCAATTGATTGGTTTGAGAAATTGGTGGTCAAGTTGATGTACTCCAATCCAAATGCTGATGGGTCCCACTTCTGGCTTTCCGGCAACTTCGCACCTGTCCCCGACGAGACTCCTCCTGCCCTCGACTTACCCGTCCACGGTCACCTCCCTGTCGGTTCCCAACATCTCTCTCTGTTTTTCTTCTTTTTGTTTCCATTTTTAATTATAATCATGAACATATGATTACCACTCATCAGGAATGCATGAATGGGGAGTTTGTCAGGGTGGGCCCCAACCCTAAGTTTTCACCTGTCGCCGGTTATCACTGGTAATTCATGAATGCAACTCTAAACCCTTCAATTGTACTCTAGTAGTTGTGTAGTTGAAGCTATCTGCTTTGCTAAATAAATAAATGAATGAATGATGGGGGTGTATTTCTTGTTTCTGCAGGTTTGATGGAGATGGGTAACTTCTTTAACACTACTAATTCTATTATTACTGTCTTCTTCCACACCCTTTATGTTTGTATTATTATACTAGCTGACTGATCATACAACCTTCAACTATGTGTATTTGTTGTATTGCAGAATGATTCATGGTCTGCGCATTAAAGATGGCAAAGCTGCGTATGTCTCACGTTATGTTAGGACATCTAGGCTCAAGCAAGAAGAGTTCTTTGGTGCTCCTAAATTTATGAAGGTCTTTATGCAATCCCTTCATTTACCTTACCCCATTCTATTTCATATATTTATATATAGAGAGAGAGATTGAATGATCATGTTTCCGAATACAGATTGGTGATCTCAAAGGTCTTTTTGGATTACTTACTGTCAACTTCCAATTGCTCAGGGCCAAACTCAAAGTGTTAGACATGTCTTTTGGACATGGCACTGGTATAATTCTTGTATTTCCCTTTCACTATGTCTTTGATCAATTCTCTCCCACATTGCATTACTATTCGACAATTCATATGCCTAGACTCATTCTATAACAATGCAATGCTGTTACTTCATTCGATTCTCAGACTGTTTCTTCTTCCTCTCTCAGCTAATACTGCTCTCATCTATCACCATGGCAAACTTCTCGCTCTTTCTGAGGGTGATAAACCTTGTAAGTCACTCTTTCCCCTTTATTTCCTTTGTTTCGCATCATCACAATTGCCCCATTCACTGTGGAAACTCCAACTTCACCCTTCACTTATCATTTACTCTCAATGTGGGCCATATGTTTACTGCTCTTGATGAATATCTATGCAAATGTTGTTTTACATATTGCGTCCAATCATTGAATGATGAATGCATTCTAGAGGACTAGCTAGGTTACATTTTCTTGTCCGATATAACAAACTCTTAGATTTTGTTACTTGAGAGATAATAATGTACGATGCAGAACATTTAACTTTGGTTAGAGCCTCAATCGCGGCATTAACAACTTCTACATCTACTCCGCAGTATAGCTTCAATAGCTCCTCCAAAGCAGAATAGCTTCAACTCCTCCCGCAGCCGAATATACACTTTGTACCATGTCCCTCATGTCAAAATATTTGAGCAAAAAAACTACTGTTAGTTCCCAATACAGGCAAAAAAATGCACGCTAGCCTCATCGGGTGAGATGCGATGAATGGGCTTAGTTAACTATCGAAACAGGCGGACTGACTTTCATATCAAATAAGGGAACGCAAAAGATGTCCATGGTAAAGTTTTGATAACATTTCGCTAATGTAAAAAAAGAAGTCAAAATCGAAGCATATATTCCACGATTTGCCCAACAGCGACCCGTATTGTTGTAGTAGCTCTTTCAGGTCATATAATGTGTTGCGGTGAAATATTAGAGCAAAGAACCTATGATAGGTTCCCCAAATAAGGCAGAAAACACATGATAGCCTTGACTAGCTGAGCCCCCATGGAGGCAGAAAGGCTTAAAAGACCCAAAACGGGAGGACTAGCCCCTCTAAATTATTAAGGTCTCTCCCGAGATGGCTCAAATTTTTGTTCAAGTCCCTACGGGTTCCAATTGGTCAAAATCAAAATATATAATCCATGTTCTGGGCTGAAAAAGGCACGAGTACAAAAACGGCTCAAATTTTTGTCAATACCCGTACGGGGCATAATTTGAATATTGGCAAAATATTAGACCCAAAAACATAACTTAAAGAGTTCCGAAAGCTGGAAAAATCGCACTCAGCTTACCGTGTAACTTCTTCCAAAAGGCCTTAAGACAATTTGCTAACAGCGAAACCACCCCTCCTATCCAACAAGGGTACTCCACGGCCGTCCATGTTAAAGCTTTGAGAACATTTTTCAACTTTTAAGAGAACATTTTTCAACTTTCAAAAAATGTGATCAAAATTACCCAAAATCGAAGGATATAATCCACGTTTTTGGGTGCAAATGGATCGAGAACAAAAATAGCTCAAATTTATGTCAAATCCCTTACGTGTCATATTATGAGTCATGGCTAAATATTGGTGCCAAAAACATAAGTTAGAGTCCCGAAATCTACATAAATCGCATAATCATCTTACCGCGTAACTTCTTCCAAAACGGCTTTTGAAGCTTTGGTAATGGAGAAACCACTTGTCATATGCAACTCAGGTACTCAAAGGCTGTCCATGTTAACGTTTTGAGAACATTTGTCGACATTCCAAAAATGTTATCAAAATTGGCCAAAATCGAAGGCTATAATCCACGTTTTTGGCTGAAAATGGCTCGAGAACAAAAATGCCTCAAATTTATGTCAAAGCCCTTACGGGTCGTATTATGCGTCTTGGCTAAATATTGGAGCCAAAAACCTAAGTTAGTGCCCCAAAATCTACAAAAATCGCACAATCGCCTTAACGGGTAACTTCTTCAAAAATGGCTTTAGTAGCTTTGCTAACAAAGAAACCACTCCTCATATGCTACTGAGGTACTCATAGGCTGTCCATGTTAAAGTTTTGAGAATATTTGTCAACTTTCCAAAAATGTGATTAAAATGGACCAAAATCGAAGGATCACGTTTTTGGCTGAAAATGGCCCGAGAACAAAAATGGCTCAAATTTCTGTCAAAGCCCTTACGTGGCATGTTATGAGTCTTGGCTAAATATTGGAGCCAAAAACCTAAGTTGGAGTCCCGAAATCTACAAAAATCGCAGAATCATCTTATTGCGTAACTTCTTGCAAAATTGCAGAAACTTCTTACCTAAGTTTGGGTCCCGAAAACCTCAAAAATCGCCCTCTTGCCTTACCTCTTAACTTCTCCCTTCGCATTAAGAAACGTTACTAACAACGAAGCAACCCCTCCTATCCAATAAAGGTACTCTACGGCATTCGATGTTAAAATTTGTAGAACATTTTTCAACTTTAAAAAAATGTGATCAAAATTGGCCAAAATCGAAGGATATAATCCACAACTTTTTTGGCTGAAAATGGCCCGAGAACCAATATGCCTCAAATTTCTGTCAAAGCCCTTACGGGTTATATTATGAGTCATGGCTAAATATTGGATCCAGAAACCTATGTCAGAGCCCTAAAAGCTGCGAAAATCGCGCTCTTGCCTTAGCGCTAACGCTCTCCTCTAAGGCCGTAAGAAAGTTTGCTAACTTCGGGACCACCCCTCCTATCCTAACTGACTTGTAGCTTTTTGACGAATGTAGATGCCCTCCGGGTTTTGGAAGATGGTGATCTACAAACCCTGGGATTGTTGGACTATGACAAGAGGTTGTCCCACACCTTCACTGCCCACCCTAAAGTTGATCCACTTACAGGTAAAGCCAGTGATGCTTTTCTGTGAACACGTGCAAGGTTTGCCTTTTCTTGCTACGTTAACAGAACTTCTTCTGCAGGTGAAATGTTTACCTTTGGCTACTCTCACAATCCACCATATATCACATATAGAGTGATATCAAAAGATGGTTTCATGCATGATCCTGTACCAATAACAGTACCAGCTGCTATCATGATGCATGATTTTGCCATCACTGAGAATTATGCTATTTTCATGGATCTACCTCTATACTTCAGACCTAAGGTAAGTGTAGATTTCATTAGTTACACTGCTAAAACGAACTTCTTCTAGCTTATGTTTCCGGACTACAGGCTAGTCTGACTACTTCCAGAGTTGTCCCAAAGGGTGGGGGTGTTGGTAGACATCTCGAACAAAAGATAGAACCCCAACTCTTGGAATGGCTAAGTGCAGCTGTATTGATAAGACTCATTTTTTAAGGATCTAACTGTTTGAAGTGACTAGTTCTTTCCATGTACTTTACTAACTATTTTTTCATCTGGTTTTCTGACCTCTGCTCCGCAATGTTCTTCTGATTTTAACAGTGATCGAGTCTTTTCTGTTTCCAGGAAATGGTGAAGGAAAAGAAATTAATTTTTACTTTTGATCCCACCAAAGAATCACGCTTTGGCATACTACCCCGATATGCAAAGAACGAGAGTATGATCAAATGGTTTGAGCTTCCAAATTGCTTCATATTCCACAACGGTGCGTGTCAAGTACCTTATTTTGGTTAGCCCTTAATTATAGAAGTATGTGTCTTTTAATTTGTGTTGAGTAGATCTGTGCATCTCTACCTCTGTTATAATCTCTCAAAACTTGTAGAAAGTTGGCCTTTTATTTAAGCTATATCCTTTGCCCTTTGGTATGGTTGGTATTGGTTCAAGAAAATTACTAAATACTGGCCCTGTTGACAGCCAATGCATGGGAGGATGGAGATGAAGTTGTTCTTGTTACTTGCCGCATCGAGAATCCTGATCTAGATATGGTTGGAACTGCCAAAGATAGAGTTGAAAATTTTTGTAATGAGCTGTAAGGAAACTTTAATTGTCGCTCAGAATCGTAGAATTCTTGACGGTGTTCGCCTTTTCGTTCATATTCTTTTACCTTGGACGTTGACAGGTATGAGATGAGATTCAACATGCAAACTGGTCTTGCGACGCAGAGAAAACTATCTGCACCTGCTGTGGACTTTCCTAGAATTAATGAGAATTACACTGGCAGGTAGATGGTTTACTCAATTCATTTCTTTTGTTTATCCCTCCCCATATGAGCTGAAGCCATGTTCGATTTATGCAATGGTGGGGGAAGAGAACTAGAGAAGTTAGATTATTTGCATTGCCATTTATATCTAAGTATTTGTGTTTATCTTGCATTGAGGACAGGAAGCAGAGGTTTGTGTATGGCACCATTTTGGACAGCATTGCTAAAGTACAAGGGATAGTCAAATTTGACTTACATGCCAAACCAGATACCAGCACAAGCAAGCTTGAAGTTGGAGGTACTGTGCAAGGTATCTTTAACATGGGTCCTGGAAGATTTGGGTCAGAGGCTATCTTTGTTCCTCGTGAGCCAGGGACAACCAGTGAAGAGGATGATGGATATCTAATCTTCTTTGTACATGATGAAAATACTGGGTAACTTCCTATCTCTATTTTTGAGTTTTATGAATAATTGAATACCCATTCCCCAGTCATAGTCAGTGGTCATAGCAATAGCACACATATGTAGAGAATTGAAAAATGTATCTTAGATCTGTCCCGGAGTTGATAGGCAAACTAATGTTCTGTTGTTGTTATCTGCAGAAAATCATCTGTTAATGTGATTGATGCAAAAACAATGTCAGCGGACCCTGTTGCGGTTGTAGAATTGCCGAACAGGGTTCCTTATGGATTTCATGCGTTCTTTGTGACAGAGGTCAGTAAAGAATCTCATCTCAACGAAACTATTGACTACTGCTATTTCTGTAATTCCCGTAAATTTTCATAGTCTACTTATATAGATAAGGGATTTATATATATAAGGAAATTGGGGTACTAGGGCCTTCAGGTTTGTAGAGAGTTGGTTCTGGGCACTCGAGAGTCGAGAATGTTTCACTTTTGGTGTGCCTGGCTGTTGCAATAACCCAAGTTTAAAACGATTTCGCATTGTCATGAAATATGGTTAATTAGCGAGCTTGCTGCACCTGAGTGCTGCATTGGCATTGGTGTAATCGCTTTGATTTGGTGTGCCTCGTATGCTGCTAGGAAATTCTGAAAGTGCTTTTTGGAGTTTTGAAGTGCACAAAAATGACAAAATTTTAATTTAAGCAAGTACTTGGAGAAGGATTTCAAACTTATTATGGCTTGTAGCCAATACCTGCATAAATTTATCTAAAACCAGGTTTCAGATATGTAGGGTTATGGTCGAAGAGCCTGTGAATCCCTTGCAACATGCATTCAGATAGGTTGAGAACCTTTTGTAGAATAAAACCAGAATGTTTTTCTGGATTACTCAGTCGAGGGATCTGAGTGTTTCTTGTTGCGTTATGGTTGCAGGAACAATTGAAGGAGCAGATTGCACTATAAAGGGTACTTGGCTTCAATGAGGAAAGCACATATATAACTGATATGTCTGTATAGTGTTGTATAGTAATCTGGGGACCGTCGCCATTCTCCTTAGTTCGATTGTGATGTCATCCTGTATTTCTCTTGGACACATGGAAAACTAAACAGAGGAGAGCTTTCCGTTCTATATGTGAAAGATTTGATACAAATGTCTGCTTACAAATATTTTATCGAGCTCTTCTTGCTGATCCATTTCACATGCATGCATAGTACTAGAAGAGAATGAGACATGAACCATTCATGTCAATGAACAATCACTGGATCAATTTACGTGTTGAAGGCTTGAAGCTGACTACAATCATCTCATTTGCATTAAAAAATGCACAAAAAGCTCTAGAAGGGAACCCCTTTCAAGAGTTTGTTATAGCTGCACATTTCAGTCTACATCCAGATGAATTTATATGGCCATATCAAGGTCATATCACACTAGAATAATTCAGCTCACTGTACAATAGGGCAAGTCCATTGACCATTGCTTTAAGGAAAAGAATAAGATGCAGACGACTGCATACAGTCTAGCAGCACTTGCTTCGACCAAAGCCAACTGCATAAACCAGAGCCAAGAATGAATTGCCTGGGACTCCACACGCCTGAAGGGTTACTGCCCGCAGTATCTGCATGGACAGGGAGATCAGTCAAACAGATTGAACATCATAGCATTGTAATAATTTCTTTCTAAGTTTGAAGCAGCACATCACAGTTTATACCAAAGTAGACGTGATACCACAGAGATAACAGAACAGTGGGGGGAAATTAACTCGAAGCAAAGTAGTACCTGATGGTAAAGTGGGCAGCTACCCTGCAGCTTATGGGCCCTACTTCACTGAAACAACCCCGTTCATCTTCATTTCTCCTCGGCCATACTCATCTCTTCCATCATTAGAGGCACTAGAAAGAGCATGGTATGTTGAGGAAAGGCTTTGGACATTGGTGCCACCATGGGAATGTAGTTCTACTTTGTGATTGTCAGCAATCAGCAACCCCCTTGACTGTTGCCGATTCCAGGGAGCATTCGCACTGTAATTTGAGGATAAGCATTCGGAATAAGGTGAATCAGAAGTCTGTCTTTGAAAGTTGGAATTCGCATTGAACTCTTTAGAGTCGTCTTCATTATTTTCACTGTTCTTCTTTGTATTAAGAAAACGACCTCCAGCACCTCTTGCCCTCCGCAAAGCATGTTTGTGGCGTGATTCATGAAGATATGGCTGAGAAGAAACAGACAACAGGAAAATAATAAATAGGTTAGTATATAAGGAGACAAAAGAAGCTACACAGCAAGAATGAATAGACAGCCAAGAGTAAAGCCATTAATATATCACAGCATTATGACAAAAATAAGAATAAGCCCTCAAACTGCTGCTCAACAAAGTTCAGTAACCGCCTCGACACAAATCAACTAACACCGCTTGATACATCAATGTAATGAGCAGCCAGCACACGCACAAACGTTTAAGAATTTACAGTTTAGTTCAAGAATTGCCACACAGCCAAAACAAATGGTTCAGTCTCGTACAAGGACACTTCACAACATGGAAAGTATGAAGACTTTTAAAAGGTCTACAAAACTTAGATGGACTGTGATCCCAAGTGACTGTCCAAAAATAACATAGATTCAGCCTTTAGAAAAATACTTAAAAATCACTATGAAATTCAAAATTGACTCATCATTGGCACTGAAATACAAACATCATTGGTTTTTTTCTCACAGATGTCAATCTGTTCTATTAATATGCGGTATTCTTTCTACCATTTAGAACAAAATTAATATAAAACTGATCTTAGGAATAATAAACTTTTATGACATCTACCTTCCTATTTTTAATAACCTTCTTCTCCAATTCTGCCCTAGCACGTATCTGTCTGCGTCTTAAAATTCCATGGTATTGTTTGGCATTCACATAAACAGGCTCTTCCTCCATTGCAAGAGGCAGAGGCATTCTGCTCTGATGCAGTCCAAACTGCTGAGGATTTACCTAGTATCACAATAAAGCAAAAGAGGAATTGTTTGTTAGGTCTCCTCACTCGTGTTTATCGTACACACGCCATAGACTGAGCCGGCCTGGAAAGCCTGAATATTTCACACTAGCAGTATTCTCTCTCATTTCAATCTATCCCAGAAGGAAATAAACAAGTGAGCTACAATGACCTCTCTCTCTCTCTCTCATGATGAGCCTTCCTTGCAAATCATATATTTAAGCATGGGTAAAGCAAAGAATCGAGATAACCCATTATTAATGAAACTCCTGCAAGAATAATCTTGATGATTAGTTGCTGTGTTAAAAACCAGAAAATCAATCAGTTAATCGGAGTCCAACGGAAGACCCTATACAGATTACGCATCAGCCAGAACAATTGCTACTTACATGGTTTCATAACTATACTGAGATCAAACACGAGTTGGTCGTGAGTCGTGACTACTTCAATCTACAAACTACATGTACCACTTACAACTTCCAAGCTTCACCAGTCCAGTATTAGGCTCTCTCTTTTCTCAGTAGCCAAGTAGGTTACTTGATTCATTGACTTTTGATCATCAGGCCAAACAACATTGACACAAATCAGGATCCAACAGCTTAAAACATACCTGTTGTGTATAAGTCATAAACTCACCATAACTTGGATCCTGGCTCGGGTGTGATGTCAAAATCTGTAGGAATTATATGAACATACATCACCTTAATTAAGTGGTTTTTTTTACTTGACAAAAAAGAATTTACATTAAGTTCCTTGAAGTTGAAGAATCAATCTCCAAATGAAATACAATTGAGATACTTACAATTGAGTGACCAACAGGCTTGCCAATATGTTGCGGCATTGAAGAGGACACTTGTTCGAGAGTCTGCTGTTCTTGTGCATTACCATCTGTTACTTGAATATACAAGTACATGTTAGTGGATCATAAGTTTGAATTTATAAGAATCATATGTTTTTGCAGTGCAGTATGGGTACAAAAAATTTCTGAACTTGAAGTCCACCCATACAACTGATTAACTGAAGTCCTAACAGGATTATAAAAGGTCTTAAACTTATTAGTTCGTCACAAGCTATAGCCACATTAACTGACAGCCAACCCATTAGGATTAATTAGAGTTCCACTCATCAAGCCTCAGCTCATTGCAAATCATCTTCCAAAACTGAAGTGTTAGAGATGACGAGGACTGGTGAACCAAGTCAATAAGGAAATAACCAATTTAGCAAGAGAGGCAACTTAATTTGACAGATGAGCTAGTCAGTACCTAATTCATCCTCCCAAGACCAAGTCAAACTACACGGTCATTTAAAAATATTCAGATAATCAAGCCAATTCAATAATCGGGCTTCTGAAGAAGACCTAACCAAAATAAGAAGTGTACCAGATTGATGAGACAATGAAGTGTGGATATCTTTACTAAATGAGGCTCCGGTATCGTGCATCCCATTGATGTGCAGGGAGAATCCGCCGACCAAGGCGGAGCCACTATTCATTGGTTCCACAATGGGTGATCTTATAGTAAAGTCAGCTGAAGCTGCAGTAGGCAAGACTTCAGTGTTGGTCAGACCACGCCACCATGGCTGTCGAAATGACATAGAATCAGCTGTAGCCCCTGCACCAGCCTCCGAGTGGTTTGACGTATTTCTAGCTTGGGTTGGCATCAATCCCTTGGGTAAATCAATCAATTTCTACCTAAAATAACAAGATCGGAAGATTACATGATCTGAATTGCTGGAAAAGATACAAACTTTCAAGCAAGGGTGTCTTGATCATAGTCAACAACAACAATGCTTCAACTATAAACAAAGATACTAGAACCACATTCAAAAATTAGCACAACCGACAACATGATTGTTTCTGCAATTACAACTTCAACACTTAGTAAGATCACACCATGACTTCATTCACAATACAGTAAAGATGATCAGGTGGTTTACATGGTGAAAATGAAACATAATATGTAAAAAGAAAAAAACACTAAACGCGACAATCTTATTATTATAAGAAATTTAAGATTAAGAAAGCAGCATACAACAGATTACCAGCTTCTACAGTTGAACAGCAACGTTATCCTACAAGAACTAACAGCATATTTGGTAGAAGAACACATGTCGGGGGGATTTAGAGCAAAGATAGTACAAGGAGAAAGACGTTGTAACTTACGACAAAGACATGTTATGTTATATTGTTAGTTAAACATCAACAAGAAAAAGGACGAAGCAAACAACTTAAGTAAAGAGCAGAAATCAAATTAAAGGAGATGGAAATGAGGAAGAGGGAGTACCGTGTAGCAGAAGCAGAGGAGTGTTTTAGAGTTGAAGACGAAATGGTGTGAGACTGACGCTGCATCCTTAACCGAGACACAAGACACAAACACAAACACAAAGACCCTGATATACTCATTTCTCTTACTACGAAAGTCAATACTAGAAATTACCACGACACAGACATGGCTGATGACTCATTACTACGAGTATTTTTTAAAATAAAATTGAGACATGTAATAATTGGTGCCTTACTATTTGAGAGAGTTCCACACAAATGTCGCTCTTTGTGACCACTATCTGTATATGTCAATCAATCACATTTCTAATTATGGAGTCGTCAACAATTGAATTCATCTAACCAAATCATACCATCACCCAAAACTAGACAATAACTCCCGGCATCATCCATTCGGACGTTTCAAATACCTGACCTCTAAATGTACTCCATCCGTTTTGTTTGTTGGTTTATATTTGTTTTACATACTCAAACGACGCGCAAAGTTTAAGAAGCTAGAGCGCCAAAGTCTCGTAGTTACTGTACATTTTCGTGTTCTGACCAGGCAAGAATGAGTAACATTAGGATCAGAGATAAGTGGGTTCAGAACCAGTTGAATTTCAGCACAAAGTGAGTTAAAAGTTGCTCCCGAATACAGTGAAAAACAAGCAAAATTATGATTAGGTGGCTCAAGGCATAACTTGGTTGCCGCAATAGCACGTGTCACGCATAGGTGGTGGGCCCCCACATACCAAAGACATTGCCAAGTGTTAACGAATTCCACGGCACACTTGTCCACTGTAAGACAAAAAGGGAGTAAAATAAAAAGAGAGAAAACGGCGTCAGGGTGGGGGAGACGGCGTGGTGTCCTCCTCAGTCCTAACTCTAGGTACCCTTTTCGTGCTGTCTCCCTTTCTATTTTCAGGAGTATATGCCCAGAATATTATTCAGTAACCCACCAACAACTCACTTCATTCCTCTACATCCTACGTCAGACGTCGCCTTTCAGTGGTTGCTGCCAACACTATAGCCTGATCGTAGATGAAGGCAAAACACGGAAGGTTAGACATGAATGGAGGTAGGACGTTTTCCCTCGCGGGGACTTCAAAGATTAGCTCTACCAGATACCTGATAATCTTAAATTTAAGACACCACTCGACTCCAGTGAGGAGTTTTTCTCAGTGGTCTGTACGTATTACTCTGAGAGGACAATGCCAAAAAGGTCGGAGTCTCATATCATGTACGCATCAGCATTGACGCACTTGCTACCACCTCAACAAAGCTGGACCATTTTCACCTCGATGATGCTTCATTTTCACAATTCAACACTAAAGGTTTGTCCCACAAGAATCATTAAAACACCCCTTTTTCTTGTCATAAGTTTCCACAACACAGAATTCTCCAGTCTGCTGATGCTGATGATTATGACATAATGACACACAGGAATGCCTGATACCAGATATACCAGACATAACCTTTCATGCGAAGTAACATTTTTCTTTTTCTCCATAAACATCACAATTCATGAGACCTGCGCGTGACTGTTTCTCTTGGCTCAACACTTAAATAAGGCTATCACCCGAACTAGCGAATATGTACAGCTAAAAAACATCAGACCAACACCAATTTCTGCTTTCTGCAGCACGTTCCAAGTTAACAATGGTATTCAAGACCAAGTCTATATTACTACGTAAATTACAGGATGAAATAAGCAAGCACCATCATGGGAACATACCCTCCAGATACTCGTCAAAATTTTCGTCATCGTCCTGCCCATCAACATTCTTTGCCGCTGATTCTCTTTTTCCTGCAACAAAATGCCAAGGAGCTTAAAAAAAGATATGTTGAGGATCAAACAACTACATAAGTTTCACAGATGATCATTTTCACATGGTGCCAGCATCTTTCAATTCTTCCCAAGGAAAGCAAGATCCAGGCGAGCTTATTGAGTTAAAAACTTAATGGGTATGTTATTCGGTTGGAGAACCTTTGAGGCTTTGATAACAAAAGAAGAGACAAATCAATGAAAGTGAACAGGGGCCAAACCTTTTTTCTTCTCCTTAATGCTCTTTTCAACCTCTTCGTCAGTACTAACGTCACTGCTAGACCTTTTCCTGAAATTCAATGATATATGCTTGCTGAGGAAATTAATCAATCGAGAAAGGAAGTTGCCTTCTACTTAAACATGCCTGTAGAGTAGCAGATTTACCTCCGTCTTTTGGAATCTTCATCCTCCAGTCGTCCTGATAATTCTGACTTGGTTCTCTTTCTGTCAATGCTCTTCCTGTGTTCATCATCTGTGTCTTCATCTATTCTTGGTGATCCCCTGAGAGATAGAGAGAGAGCGACTAAAGCTCAATTTCCGACACAGTATAATCAGGGCGCCCACCAAAGCCCACAGTTCACGGGAAAATAAGAAGAACCAGCAAAATACCTCCATAAATACACAGACTCTCACGCAGAGCAAGAATGATACCTGTTTCTTTTCTCCTCCTTTTTCTGTCTGCTTTCTGATTGCTCCTTCTCCTTGTTTCTTCTGTAGTGTAGCTTTTCTGCACACCTATTTAGCAGCAGTTAGAGCTGACAGAGCCTGGCCCAGAAATAGCAGCAAAACAAAGGGCACAAGAACGAAAGAGCTGTTCCAGAACATCCATTAGATTAGAACACCTTAATTCCACGTCTCCAGACCATAGCCGAAGTTCACCACAACCAGTACATTTCCAATTTTCCATATATCAGGACATGTACATTGAGAAGTGTAATGCATGTTTTACAACACAGAAGGTAGAAACTAATTAAAACAATGATGAAAGCCTAAATTAAGTATACTTCAGATGACACGTGCGGCAGCCAGCATGCCAGTCTAAAGAGCTTCCAAGGGGGTCTCAGAAGCACATTTATGCAGCAATGACACAAAATGTAAAACATTTTAGACCAACAAGCTCGACAGACACATGTGAAGATATCAGCATCAAGAGCAAAATCCACTAACCCCTCACATACAACCAACTTGACAAGAGCTTGCTTGTGTTCTCCTGCCTCAAAATAAGAGAAGTTAACCTGAAAAAAGAAAAAAGAAGGGATTAAAATTACGCATCGAGGTTTGATAAGAATACGAAAAACCCAAGACAGACCATGTTTCCTTTGCAACACATACCCGAACGATAGCAAAAAAATTAAACTAGGAGGAAAAGAATCACTAAGCATATAAAAATAGAAATGTGGGTAACAAGGTTCCAAAGTACCACTACTAATGGAACGTGGATATAAATGTGAATGTTAACAACTAATAATTAAAGTAAAAGTGTGATAAGATATCTAGCGACCCATGGAACTTGGAGATAATAGAAAATGTTCAATCAATTGGACCGCCAAGGACTCCACAAATATACAGTACAACACCACCAACAACAACAACAACCAAACCTTATTCCCAAAATGATTTGGGGTTGGCTAACATGAATCGTCATAAGTAACCGTCTCGAGGATGTCATATAAGTTAAAGAATATGTTAGAAGAATAATAAAACACGTTTAAAAGAAGTTTTTAAAAAAAGCTATCCACAAATATACAGTCACTTTACAAATCGCAATAGTTGCTCATGATACCAAAGCGGAAACTTGCCAAGTCGAAATACATGGATGAAGGCCGAGAATAGAGAGATACAGAGAGAAAAGAAAACAACAAACTGAAGGGACCTCTCTTCATCACAATACATGCATCAACAACTAGTAGATGGCAAGCACAATACTTGCCTCAAAGCTTGCTAAAGCCTGTCTTTCATCGCAGTGCTTGTTGCCACAAACAAACTGCCCTGACACGAAAGAGAGAAAAATAATCCCAAACGTTAAATAGAAAAATATTATGATTACTTTAATAATATTATAATAATAAAAAATTACAAACGAAAAAATTCCATAAAAAGACAGATATTATGATCACCTAAATAAAAAAAATTGACAAATGAGTACATTAAAATCACTATTTCATCATCGCATAATTAAATATTAAGGTCATTTTGCGAAGAAACCCGTGGATTATATACTTTTTATTATCAGTTTTAGCAAATAATAAAACAAAAAACCATATGGTATGTCCCAAAATTGGCAAAATATGTAGGCCCTTATATCGAACAAGTGAACACCAAAGCTGTCCATAACAATGTTTTGAAAGCATTTGACAACATTCAAAAAATTTGGCCAAAACAGAAGTATATAATCCACGTTTTTTGGCCCAAAATGGTCCCGTAACAAAAATGACTTAAATTTTTGTGGAAGCGCCTAGGGGTCATATTTTATGTTTTAGCAAAACATAACAGCCAAAAACCAATGTTATATTCCCAAAATCGAAAAAAATTCCACAGTAGCCTCCAAGGAGACAGGTGTCTCAAAAGAGTTTATTGAACTTCCCTAATACAGCAACCAACCATCATATCCAACTAAGGAACTCTAAGGAAGTCCATAGTAATGGTTTTAAGACACTTGACTACATTTCAAAAATGTGGTAAATTTTGGCAAAAATCAAAGTAAATAATCTACCGATTCTGCCCAAAATATCTGCGGAACAAAAATTGCTCAAATTTCTGTGGAAGCTCCAAGGGGTCATACTAGGGGTTTTCGCGAGATATTAGAGCCAAAAACATACGATAGGTTCCCGAAATCGTCAAAACCGCACACTAGCCTCTAAGGTGACATGTGTCTTAAAGGGCTTATAAAAGCTTCCCTATAAAAGCAACTAACCCTCATATCCAACAAGGGTACTCCAAGGTTGCACATAGTCAAGTTTCGAGAACATTCGGCTACTTTCAAAAAAGTGGTCAAAATAGCCAAAACACAAGTACATAATAAACGACTTTTGGCCAAAAAATAGTTCGAAAACAAAAACGGCTCGAATTCTTGTGGAAAGCTCCTAAAGGATGTTTTTGGGGGTTTTAGCAAAATATTAGAGCCAAAAATCTATGGTTAACCCCAAAATCAAAGTATACAAGGTAGCCTCAACAAATGACAAAAGGGCTTAGAAAATTTTCTCAATGGAGCCCTAAAATCCAACAAAGGTAGTCCAAGATTTTCCATAAAAAAGCTTTGAGTATTTTTGGCTTCTTTAACAAAAATAGTCAAAATTGGCCAAAATACAAGTATATAATCCACAGTTTTTGGATGAGATGGCCTCGAGCAAAATAAATAACTCAAACTTTTGTGGAAAACCTTACGCTTATTTTATGGGTTTTAGCAAATTATTAGAGCCAAAAACCTATTCCCTAAATTCGCAAAACGCACGCTGGCTGAACGGTGAGGTGTGCAGAAAGGGCTTTAAAAGAAATCCCTAGCAAAGGAACTTTTCCTCATATAACAAAGGCACTCCAACGCAGCACATGGTGAAGCCTTGAAAACATTTTGCAACTTTCCAAAGACTGATCAAAACTAAAGAATATAACCCATTGTTTTTGCCCGACCAAAATAAATTTTTGTAGACGCTTATAGAACATCCCTAATAAAGCAACCAACCCTTATATCCAAACAAGGTACTCCAACCCTGTCCATGGTAATGTTTTAAAACAATCGGCTACTTCTAAACAGTCTGGTCAGAACAACAACAACCACCAAGCCTTATTCCCAAAATGATTTGGGGTCGGCTAACATGAAACGTCATCTAGTAACCGTCTTGTGTACGATTATCTACCATTTTCGGACCAAAATATCCTTGAAACAAAAATGGCTCAAACTTTGGTGGAAGCTCCTAGAAGTCATATTATGGGTTTTAGCAAAATATTCGAACAAAAACCCTACGGTAGGTTCCAAAAATCGCCAAGAAAAGCAAACGCTAGCCTCTAAGGCGATGTGTGCCTTAAAGGGCTTATAGAACCTCCCTTATAGCGCAACCAACTCTGCATATCCAACAGCGGAACTCCAAAGGGCAAAGATGTACATAGTGAAGTTTTGAGAACATTTTGCTACTTTCAAAAAGTCGTCTTTTGGGTTTTGGCAAAATATTAGAACCAAATATAAGAATACGAATACCCACACAATATAATGCTTGTCTATTATCGATAATAAGATGTGTATTTATACTACACAATAACTTAGAGGATACTCCAGGTTTCCTAGATCTAGAATATTCTATAGTCTAGAATATTCCAAAATACAACCTAATAATATTTATTATATTATTATCTATTACACCCCCGCAGTCGCAGCGGTATGGTAAGGACGCTTTGACTGGAGCCAATAGTCGTAGACGCTTCAGCAGGAGCCAGTAGGTAACGACACGGCGGCAGGAGCCAATAGGTGAAGATGCTTCGACATGAGCCATTGGGTGAAGACAATGCGGCAGAGCATGACCGGAGTGTAACAAGGATCCAAGGTTGCAGCAAACGTCATCAAGTAGATCACTCATCAGGATGGCAAAAGAGGGCAATACCAAATACAAGCACGCAGAACAGTTACGCGAGTCAGGAGAAGGGGTGGTGAGTCACGTGATAGGGGTTGCAAGTCGCAAGAAGGAAGGGGCAAGTCGCAACACCCCGCTGCTGTTGTTGTGAGGTAGAGGACGCTAGCAAACCAGGTACAGAAGACCAGAGGAGAGACCAGTAGACAAACCAGTGAATGGACCAGTACAAGGACCAGGAGATGGACCAGTACAAGGACCAGGAGATGGACCAAAAGACGGAGTAGAAGAAGGACCAGAAGTGGCGAACCACATAGACAGATGGGAAGAAAAGAGGAAGTCAAACTGGCGAACCAGGACCAAAGTGGGCGAACCACATAGAAAGACGAGAGGAGAAGAGGGAGATACAAAAG
>JBBYHQ010000018.1:0-11291 GCA_038382645.1 Spergularia azorica
TCCAAAATTTTAGGACCCGGACCCGGACCCGTTGCCAACGGGTCCTAAAATTTTGGACCCGGACCCGTACCCGTCCAACGGGTACCCGCTTTTTTTGCTCACCCCATTATTCCGCATAGACTCAACCGCAAGCCGATTAGAAAGAAAATCCAATAGGAACATACCTAATTTGACCCATGGTGAATGAATGAATCGACTTGATACAACCAAACTCGACATAACTCCGCCTCATTGATAGGTATAAAAGAGGGGGGGGGGGATTGTATATGAAAGAAATTGTGTTGTTTAATATTATGTTTTTGAAGGGAAGCCTTGGAAATTCGGTATCATGCATCTTCTATAAAATAAAAGCAAAACATAAATAATTGTTTTCATACAAAATAAATAATTTGAATATAGATACATGAAAGAAAATCATGTTATTTTAAAAAAAAAAATCAACGAGAAACGTTATTAATAAGAAATAACAAAAGCAAAATTTTGTAAAAGTAGTAGTAAGTACGTAACACAAAGATTATTTATCTATGATATGTATATTAAATTACTACGATTAAAGGCATACGAAGATTACTTTTGGATCCTGCTTAAGTGACACAGCGGTTACGAGTCTTGGCTTCGACATGATCACTCTGGAAGCTCTGTTCCAAGCGCGAGAAACACAAGCAGCTACAGCAAATCTCTTAGCACTTAATTTGCCAAGTATCTCACACAGAATGTCATCATCTATGACATCAAAACCACTACCATTATTTCTTAGCCTCGCTCGGATCGTTCTCCCCCTCCTTGGTGGCATGATGATGAATCTCAATAGGGGTACTACTTGTGTGTGTGAGAGGGAGAGACCTTTTTTTTTCTGAGTATATAGAAGGAGAAATGTATGGTATTTATAACAAGTTGTGGTATTGACCACCAAGGAAATGAAAATAATACCCTTTAAACCTTTATTAAGGACGATACATTTCCATTTATAAGAGAATCGACCTATAAACTACTAAACCATAACGTCTATCTTTAATTGATCTTTTTTTCCCCTCTTACTCATGACCACTAATATATGCTTTTTTTTTTTATTAATTTATCTTTATTTCAAAATACATTGCTTCTCTTTATGTATAAAATCATTTTGATTTATGTCTTATAATACTCATATAAAATCAACATATTCAAAAGGTTTGATTTCTTCCGTAAAATGTTGTGAATTAAAAGGAAAATACAGATTATACAGATAATTGCTAAAATGTGTCATACAATCCACTATTCCATTCACACATGGATTTTTTTTTTCAAGTCATTTTTCCAGCTGGCATTATCATATTTAAAATATAGGGGAGTACTTTGTAACTCAAAAACATAGTTTGTCACAAGTAGCTTATGTATCACTTTTTCTCTACAAAAGTATGTACTTCTAGGCATTGTTCTAGAGAAAATAATGTATTTATTGTATTTATTTATTGAAATCCTAGAAATTACAATGTGTCATTCTGAATAGATTGTGCACGTTTAGTTTATAGGACACCAATTTCATGATTATGTACATACATGAAGAGTTAAAAAAAATATTAGATTGTGAAGCATAATTATCTGTATGGTAAGATCCTAGTACATTTTGGATTAGATTCGCCATACACTAAATTTTAAAGAACAAGTGAATACTCTTTTGATATTAAGAAACCATTTGTTTAAAAAACACAATACTGATTTCAATTTTAAAGTTCAAATTTTTTTGATGTTTAATCGATCTTACCTTATGATTTTCAATTCAAGCTTTCACATTATTTCTCCTCACGCTTTGACAAGTTTCTACGTGCTTTGACGGCCACGTAAGACATTCATACCTTTGAAGTAAGTGAGAAGTGTGGGGGAAGATTAAGGGGGAAGATCAAGGAGATTTGAAACTACATGTTAAAGTTATGGAAGAACAAAAGAAGACAAGCTAAGATGAGAAAAAAAAAATTAAGAGATATTCATCTTCTCCACTCTTCATCGCCATTTAACAAGCTCTCCTACCACTTTGAAACTTCTCACTTAGCTTCACTGTATTCACCCAAAATATCAAAATAGAACCAAACTTATCTATCATTCTTCATATTGAACCAACATTCATCCTTCAAAAATAAATGCACAGCTTTTGAAATCTCACCACAATTTTCTCTCTTCTCAAATACCCAACTTCCACTTATGTAAAATCAAATCAAATTTCAATGGGATGTTGGGGAAAACAAGGGGAAGTAGAATCTTAAATTTGAGAGTGAAATTTTGTGTCTTCAGGATGACGGATTTTCGGTCAAGGATTTCAAGATTAAGCTTCGAGGCTGAATGATTTGAAGATGATTTGAGCACATTTGGAGAAGAGAGATGAAGGAGTAAAGCGTACCCCCAAATCCATTGCACCAAACCAAACTATTGTCATTAAAAGGTGTAAACATCTATTATTTTGTCCATTCTTATAAAAATTTTAGTAGTTTAAACCTTGGTACGCTTTTGTATGAAGAACTAAACTTTCATCCTTGTTTGACTAATCAAAATAGTGATCCAATTGTGAGTTCTTAATTCTCTTTTCTTAGTCTTAATTATTGTTATTTCTTTGGTTTTAACGTTTAGGAATTGCATGTTCACGATTGATCACCCAGGAATTAAAATTCCACACTTAGCCTCTTAAATTATTGCTCGTTTAATTAATCAGTGTAGACACCTGCATTTGTCCCTACCCAAATGCCGGATGATGAAAGGACACTATACTGTAAATTGCGTCTACTTGCTCTACTACTGTAACACCCCGACTCATCGACTGAGCCGTAAGTAGTCATCTATGGCAGCTTGCCATGTTGTGGGCTGACCTCACAGACCAACACGGGTCCTTTCGCCGCATTTTGACCTCACTCATGCGCACCCTGGGAACTTCCCTAAAGGTCACTCATCCTGAAATTGCTCTCAATCAAGCACGCTTAACTGTAGAGTTCTTATCAGATGGGCTTCCTAAAAGGAAAGTCGACTTTGTTGGTATGAGTAGCACTATCAATCCTTTTAAGCACATCATATGAGCCTTTTAATCTCTTAGCAACTTCTTCTGAATTTTGGGGTATTACACTCACCCCCTCTTAAGATCGCAACGTCCTCGTTGCGCCTGGCAGCTAACCATAGTCTAACTCCAGGATCTTTCTTCCGCTAGCCTGCTTACCCGGGCACTCCTGACCACAAGATCAACACGCGGTCGTAGGGTTGCTCTGATACCATTTGTTACACCCCGACTCATCAACTGAGCCGGAAGTAGTCATCTATGGCAGCTTGCCAGGCTGTGGGCTGACCTCACAGACCAACACGGGTCCTTTCGGCACATTTTGACCTCACTCATGCGCACCCTAGGAACTTCCCAGGAGGTCACCGATCGTGAAAATGCTTTCAATCTAGCACGCTTAACTGTAGAGTTCTTATCAGATGGGCTTCCTAAAAGGAAAGTCGACTTTGTTGGTATGAGTAGCACTATCAATCCTTTTAAGCACATCATATGAGCCTTTTAATCTCTTAGGAACTTCCTCTGAAATTTGGGGTATTAGAACTATGTGAACCACCGTTGTCGTGAATCCATTAGCAAATGCGTCTTTACCTTAAACAAGGCCAAAAACAACCACTTTCCTCCCCTTTTACACCAGACCCAACTCAGGATTGACCCGCGTGCCTAAATCGCCAAAAATCATCATCAAAACATGTTTTTGTACGTCATTTGCCCACCCAAATTCACATGTACAATACTCATATCATAAGAAGGCCAGAAATGCATTTTTGTATGGTGCGTCAAGGGGTCCAAGCGCACCTCTACGCGCGCACAAAGGCTATGGCACACCTGCGCGTGCGCCTCGCGCACCACCAGCGGCGCCTGACGTAGCCCATCGTGCGCCTGACACAGCCCACCGTGCGCCTAACGCAGCCCCGAGTGCGTTTGACGCACCAAGCCCTCGGGTGGCCGGCCAGCATATCTTTCTTCCCCAAAACCCTAGCTTCTCCACACCTATAAATACCCATCTTCTCCACCTCATTTGACACTTTCACCCATCATTTTCACCCCGAATCTCTGCTTCTCTCTCTCCCATTCTCTCACAAAGAATCCTAGCAACTACAACACAAAATCCTAGCACAACACATACAAAAACCCTAGGGCCTTACACTAGGACACCCCTAAACACTAATCAAATACAACACAAACAAAGACCATCTCAAACACCTACGTTCGAAGAGCAACGCATCGCTTCAAGAACACATCTAGCCCCTACGACGCATACTAAGGATCAACGCAACGATCTCGAAGTATCGTAGAGTAAGTCCTGAGGGCACCCCCTCTTTTATAAACTCATATTTTACTTTATTCTAATCTTCTACTCCTTCGCCAATGTGCGCAATTTATTACTTTTACAACCTAGATTTACATCTTTCCTAACCAATATTTAGATGTAAAACGAATTACGTGAATCACGCCTAACACACATAGCGCAAATCGCTTAAACAAATTGGTAGCTAGAGACCGTTAATCAATCTTAACGACGTTGCGACCTAGGATCTAGTTTATTTGCTAAATAACCAACTTAGCTAATTTACTAGGTTCTATATAACTTGTAAATGATTGTAACTTGCATGACTAACTTCTCAATGACTTGTAAACGATAATTCAACTAGTAGAGGCCGCTATACGTGGGCAGGGTTGGGTGTCTTATGGCTTCCCAACACGTACCGTCACCCCCGAACCCAGTCTTGCGGTCCGTAGACTGCATATTGGCGTAGGGCACAATGCGCAATTTGTTCCTTACGTCCCTCGACTTTGTCCCTTTCGATAAACGACTCGCGAAAGTGTTTTGTACTTGTCATGACTAACTTCTCTAAGCGTTTATGCTCAATGGGTACAGACGCACCTACCGTTTACGTACGTAGTCCCTCGGTAACAAGGAACAAGATCGCATTTCATGGTTTCCAAACACCCCACAATTGTTTGGTGACGACTCCTATCCTAGTGCAATCATCGCACGACTCGCGCGTCCGCCGCTATAGAGACCATCTGTGGAATCTACAATCAGGTAAAGTAAAGAAATTTGAATTGGTAATTGGTGTTCATCATGAGAAGATGAAAGAGAGAAATAATATAGTCGGCAAAGTTTAATACTGCTTAGTTTGATCGCCTCACTCTCTAATGATATTGTTCAAAGTCTTATTGTTGTTATTGAATTGAGTTTGCTCGGTTGTTTTAGAACGTTTGATAGTTAGGGTTGTAAGAATCGTGCTCACGCCTCATAACTATTAACTAAGGAACAATAGGAATTTATGATTCCAAAATAGAGTAATTAAGTGGATAAGTTGAATTGGAATTAGGATCAATTGTTAGAATCACTCACTGCGATTAATTGACCAAGTGATCCGCGCGATTTGTACGCATCAATTAGATGGTTTTCATTGTATTTTAGTGTTCCAAATGATGTAATATACTCACAATTTGTTTTCAGGATCGTTTTTAAACTTTGATGTAATTTGGTCGTTTTGAGAACACTTTCGATGCGGACCATTGAAGGCATTTATGAAGAAGCTTTTCAGGATGAATTGGCGGCCCGCGCAGAATGCTTGGCGGACCGCAATAGCGAAGACAAAGAGTTCGCGGCAGAGAGTTTTTGTGGTCCACGAAAGGATCATGGCGGACCGCTATGAAGCTTGGCAGTCTGCTACTCACCTATGGCGGACCACCACTATCAAGTTTTCGATTTATTTCCTTTAATCATTTTATTTATGATATAGTCGTCGACTTAGGTTATTATTCATCAAGTTTTCTGAAGAAATTATGGGTTGTAGTCGTCGAAGCTAATCTTTTCATTCTTGATCGTAAGTATGATCTATCTATCATATCATTCCCAAGTATTGTTAAATCTTTGGTTTTCAATTTTTTTTTTTTTTTTTTTTTTTTTTTTTTTTTTTTTTGTTGAAATGTAAGAATTCAATCAATGAATGGAAGTTTACACAATCAGAGGGGCATACCCTAGCTAAAACAACAAAACATCACAGTTACAACCTGTTCTCAAGAACCTAGATCTGAAATAGCTATCTTACATTAGGTTCCTATCTTCTAGCCATCATTTGTACTTAATTCTCAAAGTTTGCACTACATATCTCAATCTATGCCGATTTCATAACAAATTTTTCTGCACCAGCGCATCCAGGTGCCAAATAGAGAGTTCCTGTCTGCACTTCTTCCGTGAGAACTAAATGTAATGGATCAGATTGCATAGCATTGCACCTATCACTTGTTTTTTAAATCAAGAACCAAACCTGTTATTTATACACCAATCAAAAGCGTTTACTTCAGGGATCAGTGCATCAACTCTATTTCTTATAATCTCGATCCAACCACTTCAAGCCATAAGCACAAGTGAAAGACACACATACATCATCTTCACAAATGCCTAACTTATGCAGTTTATCTTTCACTTGTAATCTTCCTTTGATTGCAAGCCAAGTAATAAACTTGACCTTGGGATTGCGTGTCTGCTCCATACCACTTTGTCCCATATCACTTTGCTACCTTCACCCAAGAGCCTGTTATATTTCTTAGACACTGAATAATCAGCATTCTTCCAGTCTGTGCTATAATCTATGATCACATTTCTTACCTTGCACATTCTTTTCCGGTACTAACTGGAATCAGCAGGTTAATTATACTGTTCCCAAGTCACTCCCTTTAAGAAGATGTTGTCACTTGATCCAAAGAGAATCAGCTTTGATAATTATCATATTTGCCAATGATGGCCTTGTTCCACTGTAAAATGTCAATTAAACCCTGACCACCTTCTTCCATCGGCTTTGTAGGCACCTGCATTAGTCCCTACCCAAATGCCCGATGATGAATGGACACTATACAGTGAACTGCGTCTACTTGCTCTACTATGTGAACCACTGTTGACGTGAATCCGTTAGCAAGTGAGTCTTTATCCCAAAACAAGGCCAAAAACCATGCAAAACGAAGAGTTTGACCCACTTCAACTCCTCAAAAACACAGGCTCAACTTCAAACAGACATAAATTGTAAAACACATGGAATTTGTTTGTTATTCAACCATAATTAGAAACTACATTGTATTAGGTTTCCAACGATATGTCATACGCCTTCTTTGACCCAGGGACGAGTGAGATATGACCATTTTAAAATAATTGCGCATGCCAGTCCGCGCGCCCAGATGCGTCAGACGCACACCTAGGTGCGCACGACGCACCACCCCGGGCGCCTTGCGCATGCAACCCCGGGGGCCAAAACCTTAGCCTTCCCCTCCACTATAAATACACCTCTCCTTCACCTAATCATTTGACACACCTCTTACACTATTTTCCACCTCGAATCTCTGCCCCTCTCTCTTCATTTCTCCACCACAAAACTTTAGCAACCTACAACACAAAAACCTAGCAACGCAACTACAAAAACTGTAGGGCAACCTTACACTCTAAGACACCCCTACACACAAAACACAATACACACAACGCCAAGCAAAGCCTCTCTCAAACACCAACGTTCAAGGAGCAACGCATCGCTTCAAAAACACATCTAACCCCTATGACGCATACTAAGGATCAACACAATGATCTCGAAGCATAGTAGAGCAAGTAGTGGTATCGCGTACACACATATATAAGTCCTGTGGACACCCCCTCTTTTCTAAACTCATCTTTTACTTTATTCTAATCTTCAACTCCTTCACCTACGTGCGCAAATTATTAATTTCGACCTAGTCCTCTAGTTCTTTTTAAACTTCCCATCCTCTTTTTTGGGGTCTCGCTTTTGTTCTTCCCATTCCGAAAAGATTGCTTTTTTTTTTTTCAAGGTAAAAACTAGGAAAGTAAGATAAAGATGTTAGTGATAATCTTTTAAATTTATTTGTTAAATGAATCATTAAGAATTATTTATTATGTTTCTTTACGAAGTCTGCAAAATGCAATGGGAAGTTTAAATAGGACCGGAGGGGGTATATTTATATTTTGCCTAACCAAAACTAGATCTAAAACGAATTACATGAATCACGCATAACACACATAGTGCAAAACGCCTGGTTATATTGGTAGTTAGGGACCGTTAGTCAATCTTAACGACGTTGTAACCTAAGAGATAGTTTATGTGCTAAACTACCGACTTAGGTAATTTACTAGGTTGTATATAATTTGTCAATGATTGTTTCTTGCATGGCTTAACTTCTCAATGACTAGTAAACGATAATTCAACTAGTAGAGGCCGCTATACGTGGGCGGAGTTAGGTGTCTTATGGCTTCCCAACACGTACTGTCACCCCCCAACCTAGTCTTGCGGTGCGTAAACTGCATATTGGTGTGGGTATAATACGCATTTTGTTCCTTACGTCCCTCGGTTTTGTCCGTCTCGGTTAATAACTCGCAAAAGTGTATTGTACTTGGCATGACGCGCTACTCCTAGCGTTTATGCTCAATGGGTACAGGCTCACCTACCGTTTACGTAGTCCCTCGGTAACAAGGAACAAGATCGCATTGCATGATTGCCAAACACCCCATAATTGTTTGGTTGCGACTCATATCCTAGTGCAATCATCACACGACTCGCGCGTCCGCCTAGATAGAGACCATCCGTGGAATGTACAGGGTCGCACACACTTTCCCATGCTACTAAAAGTAATCTAAGCATTTGATCTGATTCGTCCCATAGAAAATTTCTACACGTAACTGCTATATATCTTTTCAAGCACTGTTTAGGCAACACAAACACCCTAACCCAGTAAGCATGTAGGTTACTCTGCACAGCTCTAACTAGGATGAGTCTACCTTCATATGAAAGTTTTCTTGCTCTAATATACCTTATTCTTTTTCCATTTTTTTCAGTCAAAATATTACATTCTATAATGGAGAGCCTCCCAGCAGTGATTTTGATGCCCAAATATCTAAAGGGAAGTTCTCCCTCTTTGGCTCTTTGGCTCTTTGCACCTTGAATTTTCCAGGATTTCCTTTCTAACATGATTGTTAACACCTTCAAAGTACGTATATATTAGACTTTGTCGGGTTCATGCATAGGCCTGGAGTTTCGGACAAAGTTGGTTTCCAATTCATTCAATTATCTTTTGTGGTTCCCAGGTGTATGTACAACTAGTATCATTGCTTAGGTTGATTGATTGCTAGTTTAGATTAGTCAAAGGAAGCCATTGTTTGATTGATCTTTACATTATAGCAAACTGAATTCAATGATTTCTATGTAATCATCGTTAGTGAATTAGGGCAAAGATTTGACAGAGATGTTATACGCAAAACGTGCGTTAGTGTTGCATGTCTTTATCGATATCTCTTTTGTTCATATTCCTGTTATCGAATTAAACTTGATCGTGCGCTTAGGTTGTTCGTTAATTAGGGCTTTCAGGTTGTGCTGATCACGCCAACTAGCTACCCAATAAGAAGAGATGCACGATAGGGTATTTAGGATTGATAGAGGATAGTGATAAGTAGGACCGGTTTATTTGTTAGTACGCTTCAGGAGATTATTTGATCAAGATCCGTTTGAGTCACATTTGAGAATTGACTTTTGTTATCTTTAGATAGTTTGACACTCAAAACAATAAAATAAAAAAAATAAAAAAATAAAAAAACCAATTCACTTGTTATTTTGGCACATTAATTCACTTGAGATTCACCCCATTTCCCTGTGGATACCATCCCTACTTCCCTAATGCATTAGTTAGGATTTCGGTGTTTATTTTGGTAGATAACGCGACTTTAGTCTCACCACCAAGACTTCGTTAATTTGATAAATCACCCATTTAATTCATTGCTTTAGTCATTAGTTTAATTCACAACTCAATCAATCAAAAGCCTCTTGTTACTTGTTATTTAGTTGCACACTAATTGCAAATAAACCCATTAGTACAGTTCTCGTGGATTTGAACCTTACTTTTCTTCTACATTAGTTTTAGGTTTATATTGTAAAATGAATCTGGAGAGTGATACGACTTAGCTCCACCTCTAATGTAAAAATACTTTCTTGGCATAGTTTTGGGTATGAAAATGTTTAAGAACACTTTTGAATAGTAGTATGTGAATTATTTTTTAATATAAATATAAAAAGTTTCGAATGAAATAGTAAGCGGGTATTGTATAGGGTTGGCATATGAGGGTTACGTGGTAAGCAATTGTCGTGGGTTGCACCAAATTAATTCAATACTCAACCTAAAACTATGTAGTAGGACAAGTAGAGTTCGTATCCACAGGGAACTAGGTACTGTCTAAGTATGTAACGTTGATTAAGTAACCGAATTGGGGGGCTTTTGTTTGAAAGTTGATTAAACTAAACAATGAACAAATAAGTTGGAAATCAATTAAAAGACAAGTCTTGGTTTATGTTTCAATCCACCAACAATTATCAATTGATCATCGATATTCACCTAATTCAATCATGTGAGCAAATCGTTGCGAAATCGAAATTCCTATTCTTCCTTTAGTAATTAACTCGAACGAATCAGCGTATCAAAGTTAATTCTAACTATTAATCAACCTAGAACACGCGCCTAGATATATTTCAATAGAAGCAATAAGATCTAGAAGAATTTCAACGAAGATAATCAATTCAAACACACGCGGCTTAAATCGAATATAAATCAATTCTCTCTACAACAATCTAACGTTGAATCAGCAATCAATTAGAAAGATGCAGTTGCTACGAATTTAGCGATAGAAACATACAAGTACTATACTAGTAGCGCTCCTAGCAAGAACAAGTATAAATCATGCAATATTAGGGCAAGAGAATTGAAATTACTCACAAAGGAATTGAATAGATGATAATCTCACAATCTGACGATAATTGACGGCTTCAATTCACAATAACCAAGATGGAGGAATTAGTTCTCCATAGAGTTCTTCAATAATCCCAAAATAAGTCTTCAGTTGCAAAGTTATGAAAATAAACGTAAAACCTAGGTATTAATAGTGTCTAACAATAAAATACGGAAAGTAGCTCTCGACGCCAACCGCGGACCGCGCCTCAACTTCCGCGGACCGCTGCTCAATTTCCGCGGACCGCGGCCAGCTCTCTGGTCCCGTCTTCAAACTCTCATAACTTCTTCGTTACTTATCCGGTGGAGGCGTGTAACCACTTTTTGGAAAGGTAAGATCATGAACTTTCATCTCCAATTGGTTTCAATGCAAAATTCCAAATATTCTGAGAGATATGAAGCTCCAAAGTTTGCCTTGCATAACCGGACCGAATTTCGGCATTCTTGAGATTCCAAATGGTCATAATAACCACTAATACTTGTATCAAAC
>JBBYHQ010000018.1:16985-48990 GCA_038382645.1 Spergularia azorica
TGTTAACTATTTTTCCCCTTGATATAATCGAAGGACATGTGACATTTCTCTAGTAGTTTGCTCATTTACTTGCTGTTTTTCTCGTTTTTTTTTTTTTGGGTTCTGATCGTAAATAGGTTGATAATGAGAACACCGTTGGCCCAGAAGCATTTGCGAGAATAGCACCTGCGTGCGCTGTTATTGCTGATGTGATCACTGCCCAAAATCTTTTTGATGCATTGACGAATACTTCAGGAAACAGACTCCACTTTCTCATATATGATAAGTACCTTCAGAGCCTTGATAAGTAAGTTTTTGTGTCTAAAGTAGTTTTTGACTTTATTCCCTAATAAATACTTGTATGGCACACATCCGGAAAAAGAACACACTCGAATGGCACGTTTATCTTTGACTTGAATTACAAAGAAAAAGATAGCCTCATGGCCATCTATTATTTGGCTTGAATTACTGTTAAGCTGCTTCGCATCCTCTCAACAATATCATTATGTCTCATTTGCTGAGTCACATTGCTGAGGCTTTCTGCCAAGCATTGCATCGCGATGTGCTGCTACCAATGTATTGCTGTTTAATCATTATATCATACTGCGCTGTCGTATGACACTATTTGGTGTTAATATAGATGGTGTCATAAGAAGCATACCTGCATACATTTCTAGATAATGACGAAGTTTATTAATGTGACGGTGGCTTGGGACATGTGGTTTACATGCAATCAATTGCTTAATGGAATGTGCCTCGGGAGATCTTTTTGGCACGTTCACTTGTTAGCTCTTAGTTCCATAGAGAGCTTACTAGAAACTTGGGCTTAACTCTAAGGATCTCTTAAAAATAATGTAGAGTCATCGAAATTTCAACAAGACTTTAGTTTCTGTACAAAGTGTTTATATCCAACAGATGCATGTTTCTTTTTGTAAATTCATATCTAGGCAGTGACACTGATGTTTAGTTACTAGTTGTGTGCCCTGCTGTCATACCCAGTCTTCCACGTATTGAGGCTTATTCTGTAGACTTCCGTGGCAGGCCTCTGATGTTTTCCTTATGTGCTAAGGCCCTAAGGCTTTCTCATTGATGGCACTGCTCTTGCAGTTAGCCATCCTATTCTAGAGTAAAGAGACTCAGCAAGTACATTAGCTACTGTTACAATAATTACAACGTTTGAGTGTCTTTGTCAGATCGTCTGTACTTCCCAACTCTGGTAGCAAGGCTAACAGAGTATCAAATAGATTATTAGAACGTCAATTGATGTCACGCTACTTCTCTGGGCTGTGACTTATTTTTTCCTTGTATCAAGGAACATTATTAGGACTTTTTTATTCGCCTAGGCACTGGTGAGTGGTGATACTTCACTATGTTAAGTGTTCTGTATATACTTTATGCTCTTTCAGTGGCAGTGGGAGGCTGTCTTGTGGTAGTTGTGGACCGGACTTGACCTGTTGTTACTTTTGGAGTTCTGTGGTTGGGAAGAAGTGACATGTTCTTTCGTAATGGAGTTTAAGTGGGGGGCCTTGTGGGACAGAGACATATACTATGCTTCTCTGTGGTACTGGTGTGTGTTAATAGTGTGCTATCAAGCTTCAGTTGTATTTGTCTTCCTAGTGATTTGCCTGCCATTGTCCGCCATTAATTTGTTTTGTTCATAATTCTGGCGTTGTTTTGATAAGTTATCAATGTTATTTCTCTGCTATTCCCCCCCCCCTCCACAACAGACCGTGGTAGCTTTTTAGTGGATATGTACTTGTACTGGATGAGAGCTTAATTCCTGATTTTTCCCGTTTTAGGGTGATCAAGTCTTCAAGAAATGTTCTAGCTGCTTCATCAAACCTTGAGATAAATGATGGCGAAGTCATCTTAGATGTTGATGGCACAGTACCCACTCAGCCAGTACTCCAGCATATTGGAATATCTGCATGGCCTGGTGAGTTAAAGGTGTTATTGCGAGTTTGATGACCTTTCTGGCTTTTTATCTTCTTTTTCCTTTGTTCCAAAACTTCTCTTCTAGGGCGTGTCTAGTTGTTGAGAATTTTTAGAATGCTTATCTAAATGGCAAATTGTTGTATGAGGCGGTCTCACCATAAAAATATGGTGAGGTTTTATGGTGAGACGAGCCAGTAACAAACCAACTCAATAATATGTTTTTATTTTTATTTTTTTAAGCGCTCTCTTTTGCAGCCACAATACTTTTATAAGCTCTGTTTTTCTCTCCAAATTTCCAATTGCTCAAATATTTTCACATCTTGTTTCTAATTTTAACGGTCCTACAATGATAGAACTCTTTGGATATTATCTATATATTTATTTTAACTCACTTATATAATAATACTCACCCTTTAAAGACTATTGCACATAAAAGGTAGTATAGTACAATAAATTGAAATTTCTAAACAATTTTTATTCTTATCACCCGTTGAGGTCATACATATGTTTACTTTTTTGAAAATTAGCATCATCATAGTCACCTAGCCTTGAAAATAGGAATATATTAATTGAAACTAAAATTACGCTCAATATAACATTCTAATTAATGTCAACTATAGGTCTGAATGTCTTGAAAGAATCACAATCTCTAGAAAATTTCTTTATAAACGGAGTATAATAGATGTAGTATTATATGTTTGGCCGGCCTTGTCAGATATTAGGACGTCCAATCCTTTTTTAGTCGTGACCCTAGAGATGACCACATATAACTGTCCGTGGCTGCATTGGTCTCGGTAGATACAACCCCACATATGAGAGTGATTGTCCCTGACTTTTATTGATCCTCATTGCAAAACACGCAATGAATAAAGACTGCCTCCTCTGGAACTTAGTGGGGAATTTAGTAGAATCAGGAGTCAGGTTCATGTGAAATAAATACCCTATGACCCACGTCGACATGATTTCCAAGCTGATTGATCAATGTTCCCAAGAATCATGGCAGGAGTACTGCTTTTCAACAAAAATCTAGTGGTTTGGCCGACCTAAAGATCTGATGGTGTTGAATACCGAGTTGATATAAATCTTCGCGAATATCCGGATATTTTCCTTCCACACTAATCAGAACTTAAATATTCTCTCTCTTCATCTCGTAACTGTGATAACTTGATAACATGTAATCATTGACGGCCTCCATGATCTCATGTGTAGGAGCAAGAATAGCCCTGTTGAAAGAAGTTAGGTTCCCACAAATGGTTTTTGAAATAGCTGTACGTATTCTCCACAAAAGCTGCTATAGGATCTTCAATATTCATTATGAGATTTTCATCTAAAATCTTGATAATAGCTTCACCATCATTAGGCTCACCCATGACCCCATCTCCAACTCTTAGGGTCCACTCTGAAATATCTTAACATCGAAGTTCTAGCACGAAGGTGCATATTTTTTGTCAACTCCGGTACCTTGCACCTTGCATGAACTCCACACGTATGAAGAGCTGATTGTGGACAAACTCCACAATCATGACACAAATTAAGGCTTCCACAATCAACTCTTCATATTTGTTGAATTCATGCAGGGTATTGGAGTTCGACAAAAAATATGGACCTTCGTGCTAGGACCTTCGGTGTTAGATATGAGCGAGGTTAAAGAATTGTCAGAGGGACTCTAAATGTTGGAGATGGGGTTGTGTGTGAGCCTAACGATGGTGGAGCTATCATCGACATTTCAGAGGAAGATCTCATAACGATTGTTGAAGATCCTATAGCAACTATTGTGGACACTACGTACCCTTATTTTACAAACCATCTGTGGGAACCTAAATTCTTTCACAAGAGGGCTATTCTTGTTTCTACACATAAGATAGTGGAGGCAGTCAAATATTACATGTTATCAGTAGAGGGAATATTTAAGTTCTGATTGCAAAAGCGTGGAACAAAATATTCTTACGAAGATTTTTACTCAACTGAGTATCTCAACAGTAATTGGATGTTTAGGCCTGCAAACCACTAGCTTTTGTAGAAAAAAGGTGCCCTTGTCATGATTCTTCGGAACATAATCTTCGGGATTCTGTAATGGGGCGAGGTTGGTGATTAATCAGCTTGGAATTCATGTTGTATACGCAACAGTTATTTCAGGTAGCAACGCGGGTCTTAGGGTTTTCGTCCCTCGCATTAACCTAACACCTTCTGATTTTACTAAGTTACCTTTTATCTTCCATAGGAGGCAATTTCCATTGAGCATGTTTTAATGATGATTAATAAAAGTAGGGGACAATCACTCTCATATGTGGGGCTGTATCTACCGAGACCAATTTTTAGCCATGGCTAGCTATATGTGGCCTTCTCTAAGCTCACGACTAAAAAAGGATTGAAGGTCCTATACAAGGAAGCATATATTACTACTTCTAATGTACTATGTTTTAAGATTGTGATTCTTTGAAGACATTGAGACTAATCCAAATGTTATGTTATGCGTTTAGTTTCGAATTAATATTTCCTTTGATAGCATAACCTATCTTTAGTTCATAATAATACTTATTTTAGCACTTTTACCTCATCATGGAATGATTGGAGGGAGGTTGGGTTTGATTGTTTCCCCCTTTTTAGCCGTGTGATACTCTTCCCATTTTCTACTTGTCAGTTATGTACGTGCTCTTTATTTTTTTTAGTTTTTATGTGGGCTTTTTGTTTAGTAGACTCGTCTCATCATAAGACGGTCTCATAGGAGTGTTACCGTATCTAAATTTATCTGAACGAGGCGAGCTTTATCTTGAAACATTCTGAATTCCTTAAAGGAGGTTACCAAAGAGGGTACTTCTGTCTGATTGAGGCAAGGTTTGTGTGAGATGCTTCTCGAAGTCATCCCACACTGAGTTTAAATATAAATAAGCTACTCCAAGTAAAGATATTATGAACTAGGCTAATTTTATATAAAACAAGTTTGAAGCTTTTTTGCGCTTTCGCTGACAGCACAGTGAGCTTCATAGGATCTTCATTATAGCTGCTATAAATCTTCCTGTCTGAATGAGACATCTGATTGGGATTGCTTTGCTGAAATATAACATGCTTATTATATTTCTGGACTTTTTAGCAGGAGAACATTCAACAACAATATTTAACCATGTCTCTGACTTTTGTTATTGTTGCTGGATTTTTTGTACTTCTGCTTAAAATATTTTATTTATACATTTGCATCCGCACATGCTTGTGTGGGCTTCGGGCTTGTGCATGTCGTTATGCATTTTGGTAGATCAAGATGAGGCAGGTCTCCAATGTTTTCACTATTCTTTTGTTTTAGCCAGCATGTACCAGTAGATACCCATCCAATATTCTAATTATCTGTTACCGTAACTCACTCCAATTTGGTTCTGAACCATGTCAACATACCAGCCACGACTGGAAGCAGCCTCTCTGTGTTTTCAGCATAGGGTTAAAGCTCGCGTACATCTTACCCCCCCCCCCTCTCTCCCCTCTTACCCCCCTTATGGCGGGAGCCTCTGAGGCATTGGGGTAATGTTGTTGTTTGTTATGCAGCTCCTGAGTCCTGACTTGTGATTTCTATCCTTTCTGATTTTTTGACAACTCCTGCGACTAGTACTGTTTTTTTAATCTATCCCTCTTTTATGCGGACACATTTTGGATTTTGTGACAGGTAGGTTGACCCTAAGCAATAAAGCTTTGTTTTTCGAGTCATTGGGAGTAGGTCAATATGAAAAGCCTGCCAGATATGACCTCTCCAGGGATTTGAAGCAGGTTATAAAGCCTGAATTGACTGGGCCACTTGGTGCTCGACTGTTTGACAAGGCTGTGATGTACCTATCATTACTGTATGTATCTCACTCATGTTGAAGTTTCATATGATTCGATATTTAATTCAACAAGTCTGTGTTTCATAGATGGCAGTCACCCAAGTTAATTTCCCAAATTCTAAATTCGTAGTTAGTGTAAGTAGGGTTGATCCGTTGTGAAAAGACACTTGTACTAACAATTTTCAATATCGTATAACCACTTTTTCTATGAGATTTTCTGAACTAAGTTAACAATAGTAAATCAATCACAAACCAATGCAACTTCACAACTTTGATGATAGTAACAAATATATCTTGTTAGGTGAATTTTGTAGGAAAGATTGAACTTTTTGTCCTCGAATTGAGTAAGCACACATTGGATCATGTTTCTTTCAGTTTAACCTGCTTTTCCCCAAATACATTTTCCATGCAACACCTCTCATAAAACAGTGGAATAATTTTTTTATTCTGCTAACCGTTCTTCTAACAATCTACGCTTGGTGGAAAAGAATAGTGCTGGCGTTGGATATGGGTTAGCCCAGTCTTCTAATTTCCAAATCCATCCATTTGTTACTTTTGGTACTAAGATCCTTCTCCCTGCATAAAAGTAGATATACGATAGTAAACCACTCCAGTCTCTAGAAAAGGAA
This sequence comes from Spergularia azorica, assembly GCA_038382645.1. Classification (NCBI taxonomy): domain Eukaryota; kingdom Viridiplantae; phylum Streptophyta; class Magnoliopsida; order Caryophyllales; family Caryophyllaceae; genus Spergularia; species Spergularia azorica. The sequence continues at coordinate 23,338 of JBBYHQ010000018.1, forward strand.
CATAGTGTAAACTAAATTAATTATACAGGAAATCTATCTAAAATCAAGAGTAAAAGTATTAAATTATAGCTGTATTTTTGGGCTTACCAATAGACCTTAGCTTGTTCTGCCTTTTCTCTTTATCAACTTTCTCGAACTTCGTTGTGAAATGTATTTGTTGGACGGTAATGGGTTGCAAAAGGATTGCCGTTAACCTTGTCTACCACGTTCTATCTATCAATCCTTTTGTCCCCTATGTTTATGCCCAAGGATTAGTTCTTAGCCCTGATCTCTTACTAGATCCTACGCAGAGCAAGTTTAGAGTTTAGGTCTTGCCTTTTTGAAGTCCATTGTGTATAGGCGTCACCCTCTTGGAGTTTATTTGTGCATGGGTGTCTCCCTTTGTGTTCTTTAGCCAATACACTCTATTACTTCTCAGAAATGTTGACTAAAAGCTAAACAATGATTAATGTTTGTTCATTACAGTACAGAGCCTGTATTTCTGGAATTTCCTGAATTCAAAGGAAGTTCGCGTCGAGACTGCTGGTTGGATATGACGTTGGAGATATTGCGTGCTCATAGGTTTACTAGAAAATACAATCTCAGAGGAATACAGGAATCTGAAGCAATCGCAAGGGCTATTCTTGGGATCTTTCGGTGTCGTGCAGTGAGGGAGGCTTTTCACTTCTTCTCATCTCATTATAAATCACTGCTTCTATTTAATCTTGCTGAGAATCTCCCTGGAGGAGATGTAATTTTAGAAACTCTGTCAAGCTGCTTATTACATTTAGGAGCAACCTCTGCACATGTGGATATATCTGGAAGCCTGTGTGCCGAGAAACAGCTTATAGAATCTCCAGTTTCTCTCATAACACTAAGCATATTGGGATTAACTATGGAGAAAGATGTAAAGTTTGATGCCGAAGCCATACATTGTAGAGGATATGTTCGGGTGGGCGAAACAGATAGTTTGGATATGGCTGTGAAACAATCGAAAATGGATACAGGAAAGGCTGAAGCAGCACAGGCGACTGTTAACCAAGTTAAAGTGGATGGAATTGATGCAAATTTTGCTATCATGAGGGTAAGTTTTCTTGTTAACAATACCTGTGTGGCTGTTTGTTCGTGTATGAAAGTCTGCTCGTTTATGAGATCCTTGGCGCTGGACTAGAAATATGAATTACTTTGGTATCTTTTGGCCGCCATTAGAATTTTTATTGATATCTAAAGATAGCCTATCTGCTAGTTTCAACCGGCTGAAGATAAATAGCCACTTTCAATCTGGGAGGGGGATTGAGGACATAATGTATGTCTGGTTTTTAAATTAAAGAGCAGAGTATGCAACAAATATTGCGCCCTTTAATATCTACTCCGCCCTTGTTTGTGTTTATTTTTATACTGGATTTAAATTTGGCTTACTTTTGCTTTGCCTCAACATCTTTGTGAAATCATGATTCATGGTTATTTTGAACTGCCGTGGGGTATACTATGCATTGATAATGGCTTGCTTTTGTCATTTTTATTTTCTGCACACCCACTAATGTTCCTATGAATCTGTGATACATGCCTTGTTTTCCTTCCTGTAGGAGTTGCTTTTTCCTCTTATTGTACTTGCTAAGCGTCTACAACTTTTGGCTTCCTGGGAGGAACCTTTTAAATCAACAGTGTTTTTGGTGCTGATGTGCTACATATTCGTGAGGTAACTCCATTATGTCCTGATATTTTGATTCTGAAGGCACGTTGCTTTTTATTTGGCTAGTCTTTTAGCATGGCCCATGCATACATGTCTACGACTTCAACACCACCAGAAGTCACTCCTTTAAGGGGCCGTTTGGTATAGGGTAATCAAGAAAGGGAAATTCCCTTTCAACGTGTTTGGTTCAGTTTTTTTTGTTTTTTCAATTCCCTTTCCCCATTAACCCTCTTAGAACTTCCCTAACATCCTCTACCTAGAGTCCCCTCCCCCAGTTATGATGTTTTGCCATCTAAGGGTTGCGGACCACTGTCATAGCTTGACCATATATTCCACTGACACCATGACTACGCAGCCATGCACCACCATCTAACACCATCGTTGCAGCCACCCCATGCGCAAGCGCGACCACCTACGCCACCCTCCTTTCGACCACGGCGGACACCATTTTCGACCCCTCCGTCGTTCAGTCCTGCCTTCACCACCGATGCCTCCGCCGACCATTAATTCAATCGTTGCGCCTTTTTCCTACCTAGATTTGATTTTCACATCCAGATCTGAGGAATTCGACCCCTTAAACATCGGAATGAAGCTTATTTTATTGATTTCGACAACAACATACCATGGTTGGGGCTTCAAGCAGGTGGCTCTTGAAGAGGTTTCGGAGGTATGGTTCTTCAAACGGGCTACTCTTTGGCGGACTTCCGCCTGTTGAGTTCAATAGGTGGTCTTGGCGTGTTTGAAAGGTGCAAGCCACGGTGGTCTGATCACTGATGGGTTTTAAGGGTGGTTTGGGTTGCAAATAAAGGAGATGGTCATAACTCTTTCCCCTTCCCAACCAAACAATGTTGGGGAATAAGGGGTTTTGTTTTCTTTCCTTTCTTTTCTCTTTCTCGATGCTGTTTCTTTTTGTGAATTGTACCAAACGGCTCCTAGGTTGCTTTTGGCTTTTTTGCTTCGGAAATGTTTCTTACCCAACTAATTGTTCATGTAATCTCACAAAAACTAATTTTGGGGATGCATGTAAAATATCACACATACTACTCACCTGAATGAGTACAGCTGGTCTTGCAAGGAATAAGATCCAAAATCACTTCTACAGCATTTGATTTAGGAACCCTTGACTCAATCAAGGTCCCTGATCTATGGGAGTTTCAGTCTAGAACCTTGTAGCCTTACATGCAATTTCCATGTATGCATCCTAGTGATCATACCGCATGCATACTTCTCCATGTCCTCTTTAATATTAACTTAGTTTTCAGGTTCTCTTTTCAGACCTCATATCAGGCGAGCCGTGAGTACATTATCAATTCCAGTACTACTATAAAGGGAGGTTATATCAAGGAAGACTGTATTTTAAAATGTACTGATACCTGATGACTAAGGACAACAAAGTGCTCCTCATGGTTTACTATTAGGACCTATATTATCTGAGGCAACCGTCACTTGCTAAAATGAACTCACTTTTTATTTCCAATTTAATTCTGACAAGTATACTCAAGACCTTTTGTGGCCATTAACTTTTTGTCCTAGTTAATGGGATTAGGGTACAATTAATCTTTTTGACAAGGGCTTGTCTTTCCTTTTCAGTGGATGGATCAGGTTTGTTCTGCCATCCATCCTTGTTTGCACTGCAGTAATCATGCTTGGGCACAGACTTGTCAACAAAGGGAAGCTTGTAGATACCTTCAGAATCACAGCCCCTCCCAATCGAAACGCTGTGGAACAGCTGATTACATTACAAGAGGCAATTTCTCAGGTTGAAGCACTGGTCCAGGCTGTAAATATTGTTCTTCTGAAGTTGAGAGCCATTATATTTGCCGTGCTTCCCCAGGTACTGCTGCAATTTGTGCATCTTAAAATTTCGTCTGTTGGTTTTTTGTGTGTAGCAACTTGCTTATTGTACAATGAATAGAGCTTTCTAGACACAATCTTGAAAAGAGGGACTGTTTTTGAAAGACCCAGAAAAATGATAGTATTACATTTTAAAAACTAAATAAGAAATGATTAAGTGCTTATGAGTGAAAATAAAACGAATATGATAAAGAAAGGAAAGCTTGAGGCAAATTTAGGGAGGCAAAAGAAAAGAAAAAGAGGTTCGTGGTTTTGCTTGATCTCTTGTAGTCAATTTCCTAATTCTGAATTTCCATTTTGTTTTTCTCCCTCGCCACAAGTATTGTTTTTGAGTTTGGAATATTGTATTACAATACCGCAAGAATACTATCCCAATGCGTGAAAGGCTCCCGCTTATGGCCAAGTAAGGGGACTGAAGTACAGCCTTAAACATAAGGAGATAATTCTAGATCAACCCATAATAAAAGAGTGAGTCTTTGGCTCCTTTGCAAATGGAGCGCGAAAATTCGAAGTATAATATCAAGGGTGGTGATTTTTACACTCCTCACGTTGATGTTTACACTCCTTGTGAGAGGAGTGAGGTCCCCCACCTTGGGAAATGCAACTCACAATGGGGAGTGTAAAGATCAATAGGAGGAGTGTAAAAATCACTACCCAAATATCAAGTTGAAAAGATCATGTCTCGTATAACACTGAAAGCAGTTATCTGCATTGATTTCTTGTTGTTTTGCATTGAGCATCACTTTCCTTTGAAGGGTCTAGATCACTAGATGTACAACAATATCCCAACTTCTGACGTGCCTATAAATGCATTCCCACTCCTCTGTTTGGGCAACTTATGTGTTCAAATGTTACTATAGTGAATATAAATATTTCGTCTTTGAAGTTTGAAGAAGATGGCGTAGACCTCCCAAGGCTTAAGGCTAATTGCAACTGAAGAAGTGAAAGTTTCATTTTACAAATTATGAGTGTGAGTGTGTGACTCACGACATGCCTCAGGGGCTTAAGCGTAGTTTTAAGATAATGATGCAACATTCAGAGCATTGGAACCTCAAGAGATTTGTATAAAAGGTGGAATGAGGACTTTAAACCATCGCATCAAGGATGAACCTTGTGAGAGATTAATGGCCTGAAGGTGGTAGTAACCCAAGAAATAGAAATGAAATTACGGAGGACATAAGCAAATATAGAACTCGGAGTTTTATAGAAAGATGAGAAGAGAATTTTGGTTGATAATATGATGCCTGCATATTACATTCTAGCTGATATATATAGTAGTGGACAGCAGTCATTTTTACAGCTCATCAATACTAAGCAAAAGCTATAAGATGGAAAGAATTTGGTGGAATTTTAGGTTGATCTTGTACCAGCCGTTGCTCAAGTGGTAGCCTTGAGCTCGTATGATTGGTTCCGCTGGCTGGAATAGTACTTACCCTCCAGTGGTTCTGCATTTGTCCCTCCTGGTCAACTCCACTCATTTCTGTGAATTCTGAATCGCCTTTTCCCACTATCTCATCATTTGGTACTGTCCTACTTCCTAGTACCTCCTGGTCATGCTGTGCATTGCAGCTTCCCGCGTATTTTGATCTGGGTCTATTCCTTTTTTTTATTTTATAAAAAGATTGCAGCATTTGTGCGAACTCAATGCTAATTCAGATGGCCTGCTTGATGTTTGGGTATTTTCTCATCATGTTTCTGCCAAAGGCTGCAAAAAAAGTTCCAAAGTGATAGTGCCAGAGGGGTTTTCCTTGAATTGTCACATTCCTATCTTTTGACAACGTAGAGCTTAAATATAGAACAGCCAAGCACACTGGTTATGAGGATTTGAGGTGCTAAGATTACATATTCGTCATTAGGCCGCAAAATTTTATATCCTAGAAGCAAAGGACTTTTGATTTGTTGCTGAACTGATGGCTCAGGTTCTTTGGCTAGTTCTCCAAAGCAAAATTTGCTCATGAGTACTTTTTAGCTGTGTCGTAGACTTCAATGTGCTCATTGTCCTGTCTCTTATGTCACATGATACCAGCAAAACAAAACTTTTTCTATTATGGCCATGGGTGAGGGTCATCATAATATTCACCAATACCATACTGCAACTGGCAGCTTTTAGGCCGCGGTATACCATTCATGATTCCATTTCCTCGCGTAAGAGGAACTTCTGTGTAAAAAATGTAGCAGTTCTCCTAGTGTCAGCCTGTAAGTTCCGTGCCAGTCAACATGTTTTCTCCTGCATTATTCCAGTTAAGTTTTGTTTGCGAAATTATGTTGTTTGTTTGAAGAGATTATGCTTTTTTTTTTATCACATTAGGCACAAACTTGGAGATGTTAGTGTCCTAATTTTCTTCTCTCTGTTCAGTCTCCGTTAAAGGCCATGGCCTGAACACGGTTGCATCATGTGGCCTAGATTTTGTTCTCTTTTCAATTTTCCAAGTTTTTCTAATGTATCTGAATACTAGGTATTTTTGGTTACTTTCTGGAAAAATATGAACTTTTCTGAAAATTAATCAAAGTTGGAGAGGAACATACTCCTTAGACCAAGTGACTGATGAAGATTGTTTGTTAGTGTTAGATACTGAATTTGAAAAATGGATGTAATATTCTAAATAGAGGTACACATGGTCTCTCTAGAACGCAAAGATAGTGTGGATCTCGTGCAACTGCGGTTTACCCAATACCTTTTACAGAGGATTGGGCTTACTAAGCATGAATTGCACGCTTAGTACTTCTTTCTCATGTTTCTTTTCCATGTTATTTGTTGATCATTTCATTGCTTATTGTCCTACTTGATGATGATGAAATATCTGATTTGTGAGCTCATATTTCATGTTGTTGTATGGTGAATTAGCTTCCAACTCTTGATGCTCATTGCTTTCGTTTCTATGCTTACCTACACTTTTTTTTTCAGGCCACATACAGCGTTGTGATCTTGCTGCTTGTCATAGCTGGAGTCTTTATGCTCGTGCCCTTCAGATCTGTAATGCTGTTTGTTTTCATCGAGTCCTACACAAGAGAAATGCCTTTCAGAAGAGAGAATAGTTACAGGTGCTTAAGGCGAGCAAGGGAATGGTGGTTCAGGATACCAGCTGCTCCAGTCCAGCTCATCAAACATCAGGAGAGTAAGAAAAGGAAGTGATCCTCGTCAATGTTGTGAAGCATTCTCGTCAATTTCAAGTTATCAACTCTATTTTCTTGTTGTTTGGTGGTACTGAAGCATTTGATACTAAGATAAAACATCATGTACTTGACACAAGAACGACTTCATGAGTCGCTAGTTTCTATGATTCATTAGGCATTAGTTACACGAGACGACTCCGATTTTACTCCGGCCCTCTCAATGCTTTATGGGGGAAAACCATCATCTTATGCCATGCCCATTTTAGTGGGAAACACTAGAAAAAATGGCAAGATGTACCAAACAAGCATTACATGCATCCACATAAAGCACAATCCTTAGCAGTAACTTCCTGTTCTTCCATAGTATCACACAACACCTTCCCCCTTGTCTCTGGCAAGGTAAGCACTAAAAGGCCACAAAGAATGATAGTCACTCCAAATACTGCATTACAAAACAGCTCATTTTTCCTCCCTATAACCACCAATACAGGGACAAAAATGGAGGCAAAGAGCAGTGCCTGCCTCGACAGTGAGGCTGCAGTGTTCCTAACGCAGGTCGGATACAGCTCCACTATGTACATGAACAAGATATTGAACACCATGCAAGCGCAGAAAAGTGCCACCATCTCTAACCCAACATGTACACCCTTGTGATGCTGCCCTCCTACACTTGAAATGATGCTTGCAGCACCACCGACTGTGCAGAATCCGAGCAATGAACTCCGTCTGTTACATCTTTGGATCCAAAACAGGTATGTTATCAGAGAAGCTAGGAGGAATATCAGGGCGTTCAATATCGAGCTCAAGTAGATGTCGAGGCCTAAGCTTCCAACACCTAAGAACATGCCTAAGTACATCATTCCTACTCCGAAACTGAGCCCCATTGTTGCAGTCAGCCTTTGAACTGCCCATTTCTTTTGTACTAAAACCTTGATAGAAGAGAACGGATTACCTTTGTGATCAGGAAGAGGTCTATCAATTTTGAGATTGTTTGGTAAACCTGAACCGATTTTTCCAATCACGTTGAGAGCATTAGTTTGACGGCCCTGCATGAACAGCCATCTAGGAGACTCTAACAGGAAGAAATGAGTCACTACAGAGTAAATTGCTGCAGGAATGGAAGTCCATATGTATAGGGTTCTCCATGATGACTTTCGAGCCAGATAAGCTATGCCGGTCAAGGATAAGGAGCCGAAAGTCAAGGAGGTGAAACCGAGCATGACTATCTGCCCTCTCCACCTCTTACCAACTCTCTCTGGCAGGAGTACACAGGAGCAGATTGTAATGGCTACGAGGGCAGCACCACATATGAACCGAATGACACAGTAGAACCAGAAATTCGGTGAGAAGGCTGATGCGAATGCTGCCAAGGACATTGTCAGGCAGGAGATAACAAGAAGGTTCTTTCTGCCAAGTGATGTATCACCAAGAGATGCAACCAGAAACCCGCATAACAAGGAGCCGAGAAAGAAGGATGTTGCTGGTAAGCCCTTGGTGAATGAGCTAGCACATTCCAAGTCCCAGTCTGATATCATTGTACTGTGCTTACTTTTAGTCCAAGTCCAATCAGTCTTGGAAAGACTACATATATCAGACAAGGAGCTGCAACTGCTGTGATTTCTAGTAATGTTGTTGGTGCAATGCCATGGTGGCTGAGCATCCGTGAAAATGCTGATCAACGTCTGCTGGTTGTCGAAAACTGGTCCAATACTTGCGAGGATTGCTTGCAGAATCTGATTCCAAGTCATCTGCCCAAGGCTGCTTTCAATTACCTCCTCCACTGACACTAGTGGTGTCTGATGGGTTGCAGCCTCGTTCGAGGTTTTCATCTCTGCATCCTGCTCAGCCATGTAAGCAGAAAATGTTGTATGAAGATTTTTATTTATATTTAGTAGTAAAGCTTACCACTTCTTTTTTTGAGATAGCCTTCACAGATTACAAATTCGTACTTGTATATATAATGGGATGGTACGAGATAAGTTCCAAGAGCATTAATCATTTGTGTATGAATAATGCTATTTTATAGGCCTTGATTCAAACAAACTGAGTTTCTTTAAAACAAAGAACAAAAAATAGCTAAGAGGGGAGACCACCCATTGGTCCTGACATCATGCTCATTTGTTTCCAGGTTCCAACTAGATCGATCCTCGGTATTTTCCCATGTTACTACATAGACAACACAAGCCTGACAAAACAAAAATGAGATGACTATACTTACGAGTTTAATAATCTTAGCTCGTTTCGACTAATATGATTACGAGTATGTAAAGATTGCGGTACAGAGCAAAGTCAGGCGCTGATAAATCTTGGTGACCAAGTGGAGTACTTAATATATCAGTTTTACCTGTTATAGATTAGCCATTTTCGTACTTGAAAGGGCAAAGTCAGGTTGCAATAAGGTAAATTTTGGTGAGCTAGTGGAGCAGTTAATATATCAGCTATATTAATTCTAGTGAATATTAAGTCTTCTGAAAAATCAGGTTGCCGTAAGATAAATCTTGGTAGGCTAGTGGAGTACTTGATATAAGAGTTACACTATTTCCAGTCATTCTTAAGTCTACTGAATAATCAGGTTGCCGTAAGAAAAATCAGGTACCGCCAATTTATGGTGAACCCGCAAGGCTAGTGGTGATGTAACGCGGTAATACAGACACTGAATTATTCAGAGTTTCAAATCTTTGATGTAGCTTGTTGCAAGTTGAAGTTTTAATAATCGGCCTGGGTCACTGTCGTGAATGGTAAGTTTCTACGTGCTGAATTGGCTGAACTCGTATGCCCCTAAATTACCAGTTAACATCATCGACAGTACACCGTATGGCAGAAGAGTGTTTCTGAAATGAAAATATCATCAATGACTTTATCTTGTCCAGTCCAACAAAGCATAGAAAAAAAAAAAAGACTAACATCAGTACGTTTACAAGATAAGAAAATAAGATTAGCATATTATGATTCCATGAACCACAAGTTGTAAGCTTTGGTTTTGATTATGTATTATGAAAACATACGTTTACTTATACTTTACTCTTATCCGTGTCTGTCTTTCGTTAATGCTTGCTTTGGTCTTAGTCGTCTTTAATGAAGGGTTCAGGGTTCTGCAATATAGCTGAGTGAAAGGAAAAGGACTAACTATGTTGGTGAATAATAAAGAAAATATAATTAGGGCTGATGTTCCTGTCTATAGTTTATTAGAAGGAGATAAGATTGAAAAACCTTGGCATTGTAACAGACCTGAGTCTGCCAGGCCACATCAGGTGACAGTTTCTATGATTTTTAGTAATGTTGGTGCAATGCCATGGTGTCTGAGCATCCATGAAAATGCTGATCAGTGTCTGCTGATGTCGAAAACAGGTTCTATACTTGCGAGTATGGCTTGCAGAGTATGACATTGATGTCTGTTGGGTTGCAGCCTCATTTGAGGTTTCTATCTCTGCATCCTGCTCGCCCATGTCCTCCCTACAAATCAAGTTAAACCAACTTTGCCTATTCACTACTGTTGAAAATGTTGGCAGGAAACACTTTCCAGTATATTTAGCTGTAAGATTACCACTTCTTCGGCTTTTCCTGACTACCGGCTACTTGATCATATGGTAAAGAATAACTCCAACAGACAAATTGGTTGAAATGAAATAGTAAACAATTGGTGGAACAAGATAACCTTCAGCAGTACTATTTTGTGTATGAAAAATGTTATTTTATAGGCCTAAAATCCAACAAATTGAAGCTGCCTTCAACAGTTGAGAAAGAAACCACATTGGTCCTGACATCATGTGATGAGATGGTTTGAACAGAGAAACAAGACCTGCAAGTTACTAAACCAACAATACAAAACCTGATAAAACAAAGTGAGGAGACAGTCACTGGCCATCTACCAAGTACGAGGACAGCAAAGTCTAGAACGGCTATTACCTTCGCTAAAGAGGCGAATAGCCGAATAAACTTGCAATTATTTTCGTTGGTCTATAATATTCTAGTATTGGGTTCGAACCAGGCAAGTTCCAAGTTTGTCAGTTGTCTATGAATAATGCATGTATTTTATGGGCAGAACGAAAGTTATCGTGGCTTTAATAATACTCCGTACTATATAGGATTCAAGTTGGAGGTGTTGAGATGTTTCATTTAATAAGGATGCTAAAAAATTATGAATGAAACAAGTTACTAAACAAACAACACAAGTCTGACAAGATGAGCAGACTTTCCCAGGCTACTGTGTGCCTAGAATTCCACTGAGACCGATATAGTTTCTGAGTGTTTGCATATCTACCAGTGTGATCGAGGACAACAAAGGCCACAATGGCTATCACCACAGCTCACCGAGACTAATAAGTGTGTAAAGATCACGATACATGGTTTCAGAACATCTAGTATACTGTAACAACAGAAAATGACATCGATTTTTGAGGCTGAAGAACAGTTGACAGCTGATAAAAAGAAAAGACAAGGTAAGAAGAAATCGTTTCTGTATCTTACTTGTTCCGAGTTGAAGCACATTAGCTAACTGAAACTAGATGTAACGGCCGATGACTTATCTTGTTTCGCCAAAGAAGTTATAATAGATGCATTGTACCCATTAATTCACAGTTGGAGTGTTGTTAGACTGCATCTGATGCAAATTGCTCAAATGAGCCAGTCTAAAATAGAAGTGAACCATTGGAAAAATGAGCACTACAGCCAAAGTTAACAGCACTACATCAGCAGCATCGATCAATTCTGACTGACGTTGTTTTGGAAATGACATTTCCATTGCATCTACCACAAAATACTTGAAAATTTCAGTTTCATTGCCTTGGCTCGTAGCAATATTTAGCTGAAAACACCATCTGGCCTGCAGTTATGCATCGGAAGTAAGCAGATGAGCCTGCAGTCTACATAGATGGCGTGCGTTACGGACTGATTAATCCAGACTATCCTATTGAAACTTTGAAAATATATGTAGAATTGGATAAAGATGTTCATGGGAGCAGGTTGATTATGTTCAACTGTACAAGCATTGAATTCAATCCTGTTTTTATTCTTATTTTTTTGCAAACAATTTCCGTGTGAAACAAGCAACTTAACTCATGCTTAATTCACTGTCACCGCCGTCACTAAGTTACAACTGCAGAAAGCTGCAACATTCGTCTATACTCTATACTGGTATAAAACATACATTGAGTTAAAAAGAGAAGAAAACAAAATTCAATAACAACTGAATCAACAAACTTCGTCTACAAGATTCTTCTGCAAGTCAATTGCTATCATCCACAGCTTGACTGTTTACATACATGTTGTCTCTGCGTTTCGGGAAGCCACTGGTATCAAGATTTGAAGCCCTAAAGTTCAGCTCTGAGGTCGCTCTATAATTGGGGTCGACCGCTGACGGTCTTGAGCCAGTGTCCACGGCATTCGGCCTGAAGGAGCTGCCTCCTTCACCAGGATATCGGGATGGAGAAGTGTACCTTCTTGACGGACCTCTCAGACCATTGTTCCTCAGATCCATCATGTCAGCATTTCTGGATGACGAATCAGGGAATGATCTATCTGCGGGACCAGATCCTATAGGTGCTCCACTCGTCACTGAGGCGGTGTTGAAAGGATCATCGGGACCCCATGATGTAAGCGCTTCCTTCTTCTTGGCAAAGAACTGCCACGCTCCAAAGAGAAATAGAATAAAAAGTAACACAGGGCTAGTCCATAAAATGGTGCTGGACTCTCCTTTGAGAACCGGTAGTTTTGAAAGGTACATGCCCACGTAACCTCCACCAAGACCAAGAATGACGAGCTTTTCACGATCACTAGCTATCAGTGGTATTGCATTCCCCTTCTGGTTGTTTTCATCTACTACCTGACTAGGTAGAAATGACGATTTTATCTCCTCTACACCAGCGGAAAATGTAAGACGAGGAGCACCAGACCTGACATAGTGCTGACTCGAAACATTGTATACATAAATCTTTTCTTGGCCGATAATTAGTAGGTAACCCTTAATTGCCTGAAAGGCTAGGGGCTCTTCCATGTCAAACTTCTTCCTTGATCTAACCCTGCATTTAAAGTTCATTACATCACCCAGCAATAATACATGAATTAAATCCCCGGATGATGTGAACCCATATGCTTTAGATCGCTCAGTAGCATCAAACACATAGTTCTTCACTATGGAATCATTCAAACCTTCACAATCAGTCTCCCTAATCTTCATAGTTCTCAAATCCAATGATCCTGCGCCCCTCTCCATTAAGAACAACAACCGCTGTTTCAAGAAAACCAGGGGACGGCTTGTGGGCACAGCCAACCCATACAGCGTACCATTCTCCTTGAAAACCTTGATTTTCCCGTCATCATTCACCGACAAAATGTATTTGGATCTTCCCACCTGATGGACTTCCAGCATTGAGATTGGCGATACATTAGACCCAATTTCCCCCGAACCACCCAATGCCACTAGATTCTCCATGTGAAGGGAACTCAACTCCTCAGCAACCGAATTCTCCCAAAGCCTATGAACCAAAATAACCCCATTCCTATGCCCCGTAACCAGCACACTCTCATTCATATAGGCTGACATATACGAAAGCATAGCAGTAACGGGCGATTCAGACAAGGTGTAAAACTCGACTAAAACATCTCCATTCCTCAGGAAAACATAAACCCTGCCTCGATCATCACCCACCGCGACATACTTACTAATTCCCTCAAAATCTCTAAAGGGCAACACATTAACACTGGTGGCAACAGAATCCAAGTTCACAGCTGACACAAACTGAAACTTCTCAGACCAAAAAGGGCTGTATTTCGTAACCGAACCCGCCGTCTTCAACCTATTATTATCACTATCCTGCCCATCACCCCCAACAAAACCCTCATCTTCAACATCTCTCCCAACTACCTTCAAACTCGATCTCTCTTCCTTGTCTTTGACACCAAAATGATGATTGGCATTTTCCAAAGTTTCAATCTTTCTTGATTCATCAAATTTGGACTCTAATCTTTCAACCAACTCACTCAAATTCTTAACAAGCTGTTCAAGTTTATCAATCTGAGCTTGGTGATTATCAAATAACAAATTCTGCTGATTATCATCATTATTATCATTAACATGTTTATTATGATGATCATGATCATGATTGTCAGACAAAAGGGTATCACAGTTTACAAAAAACCCATCAAAAAAACAAGAAATGAAGAAAAGGAGAACAAGGAGGAGCATAAACAACTTGCCTTTTCTTCCAGAGCTGCCCATCATGTTTTTTCTTTTCTTTTGGGTATCTTGTTTTAGAAGATCAAAAGCTTCCCCAAATGTTGTTGCAGTTGCAGATATCTGAGAATTGCATGGAAATTGGAAATGAATAAGATCGCGGACAAAGTTTTTTGTCTGGAAAATTGGGATGAAATGAGAAAAGAAAGGGGGCAAAGCGGTGGTAAGAACTAACAAAGAAGTGTATGTATGACTCAACTCCACTCTATGTGTGTGTTAGAGAGTTGTAAGTGTGGTTTCAACTTAATGGTTGACCTTGTTGGTCCGTTTTCTTAGGGGCTTTATTACAATCCATTTTGTAAATCCTAATTACATCATTTCTAGTTTCTAGGGTATTTGTCTTAATTTTATGAATGGATGTGTGCATGTAGAAGTACCATGGTGCAACCAGGTGCAAACCTGGTCTCGAGTCCTGCATGGAACTCTTTATGGCGCAAACAAAGCAGAATGAAAAGTAGCCGTAACATGTGATTTCTTTTTCGTACTAGATGAGCTTTAGGATTAGGTGAACTCATGTGGCTTTCTAAATAGGTTGTAAATGCTTTGTCATTTTGTACAAATCATGCTAGGTTAACTGTTTGCTCTTCATATAAAAGGAGTGTAGGTTGTACATGAACGGATCAACATACACATAATATACAGAAATTCTCTGCAGCCGCAATCGCTCTACAAACTCTCTCACATACTGTTTTTCATTTTGCTGTAATTCACAAATCTGTCAAACTGGTAAATCAGGATGGCACAAGGATATGAATCTCAACAGCAAAAGTTAGTCAATCATGGTGATATTTAAAAGCAAAGACGAAGATACATCGACATAAATTGGTATTATATTCGTAATATTCGGATTTTTAATTTTTTTTTTTTTTTATCAAATTAGAATGGAGTTTCAATTCGCTCGCATTAATCGTCATTTTAAGGATTGAGTTGGGATACCACCATAATAATAGTAGAAATGAATTTATCAAATCTGATAGGAGATACACATACACTCCCCAACACCTTTCAAGATCGAGTTTGACCCTTTTGTTTTATAAATTATGGTAACAATTTAAGTAAGATGAAGTCACATTTGCATAGATGGGAATTATTCTTAATAGTTGAATTAGTAAATTCTCCAAATCAAAATGAAGTGAATTGGAATACTACCATAATAATAGAAGAGTTTAATTTATCAGATCTAATAGGAGATGCACTCCCTCACCCCTTTCAAAAGTATTGCTATGCCACACTAAGATGCAAGCTAAGGGTCCAATAAGCACTTGGATTTATGGATAGAGGAAAATCCAGAAAATATACTCGATAATGTATTACTAGTTGTTCCATACACCTTGCTCTACGCCACCTCCACAACCACGTCAATGTCGACATGTTATCCAATTAGTTAGACCACCATAAACCATTTCCACTTGTCAAACAACATTCTTTAATCATCTTTTATGTACCTACACAAAGTCCTTTTTTTAATAAAAGAGTCATAAACATACTATATAATGTACCTTAGTTTACTACTACCAAATTAAAGAAAAGAAAATACTGATAGAAATAACATCACCCTTGTCAGTCATTTTATTAGTTTTGGTGAATGGTGTGTCGAAATGTATAAAACAATTTCATATATGTTAATACCTCCATCAAAGAATAGTACCAATCATTCTCATATATATTTCGCGATTTGACTAATCCCTCAAATAATTATATGAAATTATGGTATGATAGAAGTATTTTTGTTTACTATAAGTTTCATAATATTTGTTAAGTCTTTTCTTTTTTCTAAAAGTCATCTTGTTGCATCAAAAATGAAAACGCTTATTTTATATTCACTTATGGATTACATTATACGAGTATTCACTTATAAAAACGCCCCATTTTGTTGCATTTTTTTTTTTCTAAACACCACTTTAATTTCAAAAATTGTTCTAAGAACTAGGCTACTAGCCAATAAAAAACAATGCTAGGAAATCAGAAAGAGGCACCAAATGTATATACTCAGAGAAAAAAAACAAGTAGCATGCAACAGCAGTGATTATGTTATGCAAAGAAATTCAAGAGCCACCACACTTTAATTAGCTTCTTCGAAGACATACTAATTACACACTAACGTTAACATTTCTATAAGAAACTCAAGAGCCACACTTAGCTTCTTCGAAAAACTATCTTGTTTAATTTGAACTTTCTTTTTTACTTAATTGATTGGTAACCAGATTACTGATGAAGAAATTTAATACCACAACGTTCTTTTTTTTTTACTTTGGCAACAACTATTAACTATATAAACTAACAAAACACAAGCAAGTCTATATTTATAATGAGGTACTAAATTAACTAAATAAGCTAATCAGTTTAAAAATGGAGCTCAAAATTGCAGTAGAACGAGACAACTTTAACTTGGAGAAGGCTGTTTGCAACCATGGGTTCTTCATGATGAGCCCCAACCAGTGGAACACTTCCTCTAAGACGCTCCGGCGACCTCTCAGGCTTGCTGACGGCTCCACCTCTGTAACCGTCTCCATTTCGCAACCAAATTCCGATAACCATATTCTTGTTCACGTACATAATGTCGAATCCCTTGCCGTGTCTGATCAAGAGGCCCTTCAGGTAAATGTGGTCGTACGCCAGTGACACATAGAACATTTTTTTACGTATTATACACGTTACATCTTACATGTCGAAATATTAGACCTTTAGCAGTCGTTTTTTTTCATGGCCCGTACAGAGACAAGTTGTTCGCATGCTGAGGATAAGCAAGAAGGATGGGGAAGACGTGAGGAAATTTCAGGAGATGCATGCTGAGGCAAAGAAGACGAATTTT
Organism: Spergularia azorica; assembly: GCA_038382645.1. Taxonomy (NCBI): domain Eukaryota; kingdom Viridiplantae; phylum Streptophyta; class Magnoliopsida; order Caryophyllales; family Caryophyllaceae; genus Spergularia; species Spergularia azorica. The sequence continues at coordinate 40,021 of JBBYHQ010000018.1, forward strand.
GGCCGACTTTTCCGATCCCCAGACTTGTTTGAAGATATTGTTAAGACCATCCTTCTCATCAACACCACGTAATTAAGCCAACGATCTTGCTTAATTATCTTCATTTTTAAGATCTTAATCTGAGACTTGTATATGTGCACATGTACTTTTCAGATGGCAGAGGACTCTGCGAATGTCTCGAGCTCTTTGTGAGCTTCAAGCACAACTCCATGCTGATGTCTTCGACGGTCAGACGACAATATCGGACTTTTTTCGTATAACAAAGAAAAGAAAGTGTGAGGCGACACTGATACCATGTGAAAGAACTCCAAAGACAACCAGTGACATAGAGGTGAAGACATTACGCAAGGTCATGTTCAGGCCAACAGGAAACTTTCCGAGCTCAAGCGAGTTGGCTGGCCTAAGCGTAAACTCGATTAAAAGTCGCTGCAATCTCGGTTACAGGGCGGAATTCATCATCAATGTGGCTAAAAAGGTGGAAGAACATAAACTGGGGCTTGAAGAGCTTGAGAATCAAGCTTTCACAGAAACTTCCTCAAAGAAGATTTTCGAATTGCTTATTAAGTTGGAAGGAATTGGAAAATTTTCAGCTGCCAATATAGGGATGTGCCTAGGACACTACCGTAACATCCCTATTGATAGTGAAACAATCAACCATTTGAGCAAGGTTAGATCATTTGCCATAGTGTAATACCGCGAGGGCGAAGATCTTCACTGCTAGCTAATTGTGTCTTTCCTTCTGAATGACATACAGGTACATGGGAGGAAGATTTGCAAGGAAAATACGGCGAAAAAAGTTGTCAGTGAGGTTTATGACAGATTTGAGCCATATCAGTGCCTTGCTTATTGGTAAGAACCTAATATCTTCCTGTAGAGTCGCAAAAACGAGATCTTTGGTTGGTTGGATTTCGCCATTGATCAAATTAATCCTCAAAGTATGTATTCTATCTGTTGCTTAATACAGGTGCGAACATGTCGAGTTTTATGAAAAACAACTGGGAAAAGAAATGAGCAAGCTATCACCTACAAGCTATCACAAAGTAAGTGGCAGCTACTTAGCCAACAGCACACCAGAAAAGAGGAAGAAGAAGACATGAGAGATAGTGCCAGGTCCCAGTTGTGCTTATCTGATCTCCGCGTTTTTGTAGAAAACCAAGCTTCTGATCTGATGAAGGATGCCTCATTCCCTTTTGTATGCATCTACTTTATTATGATCTGATATCTGTCCTGAATCAGTTTCTTTATCATGTAATCGAAAAAACAATATTCACATACTTGCCTATCTGCAAATTCTATTAGCCTTAATGCCAAACTTCTTCATAAATTCAAAGATAATCTACAATCACATGCGAAAGAGTTCACAAAAGATGGGTGTCTGCACATGTATAATGTATCTGAAGTTGAGTATTGAAAGTCGAAACTAATTATGCAGTTACAAAAAGAGAAGTAATCGAACCTCAACATAAACCTTGGATCTGTGTCTCTAGGCCAAACAGAGGCATAAAAACCAAACATTGATATGACCCCAAGGCCCAAGCGGATGATCACAAACCATAATAACTTGCAACTCTATTCAGTTCCATGAAGACTGCGTAAGAAGTGAATTATCAGTACATTACAATGGAGCAGATTAGAACACGCTCCACATGCTTATAACAGCAGAGTTACAATTTTAAGGCTATGTTCGTTTCCTGAAGTAAATTAGTGAACTATAGGGGGAGAGGGGAGTACAAAAACTTAACCACAAAAACTTAACCCGCTATTCCCACAACAGAAAAAAAAAATCGAGCTATATAGAATCGGAAGCACCTGTACAAAATATTCAGCCAGTTACTTAAGCCTGAAAAAGATACAGTTTTACATTTGCAACATGTTACACATTTTCCGGCCAAAACTCTCTGAAGAATGATCGTTCAGATTCCTTCTCCTGCCAGCGCTTTTCTTCATCCAGCATCTTCCGCATCCTTTTAGTCAGAGCTTTCTCCTTTTTCGACATTTTCTCCTGACACAAAAGCCAGAAAAAGCCTTATTAATTTCAAGTTACTATACGAGCAGTTATCAAAAGATAGCATCATCTTCAGACTTCAGCAAATGTTTATGAACCCCCCTCAAAGCTCATAAAGAAAGGATAATTAAAATAGAAGAAAAATTCCAACATTAATGTTTACAATTTGTTTAACAAAACACCAGAAAGCTTCTCTTTTGATTCTAAGCCAAGCTATAAGGGAGCTCACTTGGTTGCTTGCTAACTTCTCACAACATGTGCGGGTGTGTGTTGGGTGGGTGGGGGGCTAGTATAGTGACTCACCGTTATGCACAACCACAATTGAGGTTGTGGTATTGCTAAATCACTTTAAGGCTCTTCATTTTTAATGCTAGGAAATTGGTTGAACCAAGAATAAGGAGGCCAATTTCACATCTGCTTCCGCAATCCAATCATTGATCCTTAGTCTTAAGTGCAAGTCTGAATGACACAAATTCAGGCAACTTAAGGTGATTACTTTTATTATATTATACTCTCAAAAGGCAAAGGCAGTGCGTAACAGCTTTTGGACTGAAAATGACCAAACAATACAATCTGATGAAGAAGAAGAAGAGACCAAAATTTGCAAAAGTCCAGGATGATGCCAAAAAAAAAAAAGGTGAAACACACCTGTTTGGAAGACAGTGTACATGAGTAGTGTTATTCTTTGGCACTAATCTTAGTCTTACGTTCAAGAGGATAAGGACAAGACCCTCATAAATGATTTACTTACTAGTGTCACTACCCCCGTACCAGCTCAAACACCCCATACCCAACATACTCTGCTCATTGAGAACGGTAAATAGTAAAATTAACAGGAGCAATATCGATTCCTGGACGATCATTTAGTGGGTAAATAGTAAGAGGATGTGAAACGAAGAGGAAGAAGGTCATATAAGGCTAGTACTGAATATTATGAAAAAAAAAATTATACTATATACTGTCCTCCTGGTTTATGGACTACATGATCTATATAAGTAATATTTGTTTGTGAATTATTTACAACGATTTTGGACACTAAGATTTGAAAGATTATGATATTATTATGGAAAGATAATTCGCTATGATCCACTTTTGGCTAAGGACTGATATAGTCCTAAAGGACTCGGTCAACAGGCAGTCAAAGTGACTGAGGAATAAAGGCCTTTGGTTGCGGGATATAATCGTAACCTATGAATAAAGACCCTTGGTTGCGGTATAAAATTTTGTATTAGTATACTACCGTAATTGATCCAGGTAAGGTATTTCAATATATTTACCGAGCTTCATATTTTCCCCAAATCCCCAGAATGATGAAGGGACACCTATAAAGGAGCTACGTTGGGTGCTGAAATTAGGGAAAGGAAGATGTATTGAATATGGTAGTGGGATAAGGTTTGTAGCGAGTCTGTACACTGTGTACATTAGATAGAACCGGAGTCCGGAAGTATGACTTGTATTGCATAGTGTGTTGTAAAATAAGAACTACAAAAAGGCTTTATAAATGTTTGTGTATTATGGATATGAAGTTAGCCTTTCGTCAGTGTAGTTAATACTAAAATGACGTGGTGGTGTTATGCACCCATATACAAGTGGTCTGATTTTGGGGCGTGACAGATGACTTATGCAGGCATGAGATTTCTAAAGCACAAAATTTATAGAGTTAGGCTAGGGAAAATGGGACCAAAAAGTAGGGGTTAAATCGAACGCAAAGAGTGATGCTCTAGTCAAATTTTCGCTACAAAGACAATTAGATAGGATATCAGAACAACATCTTCAGGTTCTACACTATTGACAATGATGTTCTAGCATTAGATAGGATATCAGATGAAAAAAACTAAATTCAGTACTCCATCAGTCCATCTAAAACAGGTGAATATAGAAGCTGAGATAGAAATCAAGATAGGAGCTGCAAATCCTATAGTTTTTTTTGGTTCTTTTTTTGTGACAACGTCTAAACATAAGGAAAAAAAAAAACATACAACAACAAAAGTATCCTGTTCTCCAAGAAACTATAGCTAATTTGTATGCTTCCTCAACCTCTGTCCGAGTAACCTTCAAGATAGGGGACCAGTGTAGTTGTCTACCCAAATCTTTGACTTGGCCCAAATCCCATCTAAGGTAAGATAACTAGTAGAGTTCCGTTTTACCTGCCCTAATATGGTTTCAAAGGGAAGAAAGTAAAATCCCATTGATACTTATGACAAACTAGTTACAGACAGCAAACTTCAGCTCATCAAAACTTCAACAGAACCACCTGAATTTGCGTCACCTCAAATGAATTAGAAATAGCAGGAGACTGATCAACTATCCTCATATTTCGAACCATATGCAACTAACCAGACTGCTGCCCCCACATTCGATTCAGGACATATCCTATGTAGATCAAGGCACAAAGTGTCTCGTCCTCACCCATTGGAATTGTAGAACACAAGAAGATCAAAAGGTTAATCCTAAAACAATTTGGGGTCGGAATGTCGGATAACATAAACTGCTGTAAAAAATGCAACCATCACCGTGAAACCCCAGAACATAAAGTCAAGCCATATCCTCCAATAGGTCTATAAATTGCTCCTTGCAGACCAAAAATCTACATTGTTGCCTACATTTGTCCTCAAACTAAACTTTTCCTAGATGACAATGCTAAATTCAGGTTGAAAACCAGACTGCTGCCCCATATTCGATTCAGGACATATCCTTTGTAGATCAAGGCACAAAGTGTCTCGTCCTCACACAATAGAATTATAGAACACAAGAAGATCAAAAGGTTAATCCTAAAACAATTTGGGGTCGGATAACATAAACTGCCGTAACAAATGCAACCGTCACCGTGAAACCCCAGAACATAAAAAGAAGTCAGCCCATATCCTCCACATAGGTCTATAAATTGCTACTTGCAGACCAAAAATCTACATTGTTGCCTCATTTGTCCTCAAACTATATTTTTCCTAGATGAAAATGCTCATTCAGGTTGAAAACTCGTATGGTACTCAATACGGGCTACCGGATTTTCCCAAAGTTCAACCCGTTCAAAAAGAAATAAAGTGAATTCTCTTCAAGTCCAAAAACAGCACCTCCAACTAATTAAGGAACTAACTATTTTGGCTTCATAACTAGTTGATAATCGGTCGGGGCGGGGTTAAGCTTGTGAAAAAGCAAGCTTATCACTTCTAATGATAATGAGATTCCCAGTTGATTCGGGAATAAGCTTGAAGAAAGGTAGTATGAGTTGAAATGTAAAAGATACATAAAAGAGTGAGTAGTGCGCCTATGGATGCCCACGCAAAAGTAGAGGGGTTTTATGCTGAATCTTCTATTTCTTTTGTTAGGTGGACATCTACTCCTATCAACCGTAGGATGCCGGTTGCATTAGTTATAACATCTCACAATACCATCCTGAAAAATCTATGCAAATTTCTTTGGATAATAATTAATATCAGGTCCTCCACACTACCAAAAGCTAACTAAAAACACTCAAGTTATCACATGTTGCAAAAGATCAACAGATGGAAAATTGATAGGCAGCAAATATTACAATACTGACAAAGTTTGAAGACAAACTTGAAATCATCAGAAGAGTAGGAACTTACTGTTCGTTCCTTCAGACTCGACGCTGGGACTTTGGCAGAAAGCAAGGTATTCTTTTTCGGCTTCTCCGCGCCCAAACCTCTTTTATTCTTTTTTAAGTATGTTTCTACAGGCTCCAGTCTACCCTGTTTTCCGTCATAGGATTGCAAGTCAGAACGGTTACACAAAGTCAGACATTCAAACAAGCAATATATCGAGAAGATGAATGCATTGATGCATATAATATACTAATCAAGCCAAGAAAATCGGTTAACATGCATTAATGTAACCTATATACAGCAAAATTGAAAGTGAAACATGGACTAGGAATCAGCCAAAGGACCAAAGATGAATCAGAAGAAGCACCAAGTGCTCAAATTTACGTACTAGACAGATAATGTGGTGACTCCAGCAACAATATTCAAAATTTTCTTCTCAACTCCATAACTGCTGTCTTACTTGGCCAACTGGCACCGTTAAGACACACTGATGCGTTTTTATAAAAGAACACATGTACGCGAATGAGTACAAGTTTCTAAAACTTTCAAATAATGCATTTCTTTTTAAAGGCTGCAGGATTAACTTGATTACAATTTATTTATGAAGAAAACAAGCAGAAAAGTAAGAACAACCCGATAAAATGTTCTCAAACCGCATAAAGTTAGTTATGACGGAAAGAATAGACATCACCCCCCCTCCTCCTCCCCCGAGACAATGCAGCATTTAAACAGCTAATAAAGGCCACATTTGGATCATGGTAGCCAGATATACCAAAATGAAGAAAGCGATACTCTATACCTCTAGGTTCAAATAGGCTGTCTTTTCTATAAGTAAGATAGACTGATTTTAAAGTTATACATGATTTGATTGACATCGCACCTCGAAAAAGTTGTATATAAAGTATAAACCACAAAGCTGAGAAAAAACGGTGACAAAGGAATTGGTGTGACAATCAGGTCACCCCTGGGGCAAAATGGGTCGACCACACATGACACAACAGTCTAAAACCTAGCGAAAGCAAAAACGATGTTCGATCGATTGATTGTAGCGTAAAAACCCAGGAAACTCTACAAAGCTGAATCCTTAGTAATGCACTGTTGATTCTATAGTACTACATGGTTTCTTGTTAATAATAACAAAGACACCATAAAATAGAAATTTGTGATCACTGGAAATTTGTGGTTGTAATAAAAACTAGTAAACCTAATACTAGTTGAACAATAATTGGCAGATTTGCAGGTTAATTAAACAACAATAACAAGAATAATAAAAGAGAGGGTACCTGTTGAAGGACACCAAGGCCAGTTCCTTCTTTCCAGCCATGCTTCTTTAGCAACTGTTCATTTAAATTTCATGAATTATTACTACTGATTTCAAACCCCCCCAAAAAAAAAAAAAAAAAGGAAAAGAAGAGAGGGAGAAAACAAAGAACAAACCTGAAATCCGATGTTAGAGGAGTCGATAGCAGACGATGATGATGAGGTATGATTGTAATTATTACTCCTATATTCACCAATCCTATCTCCTCCTCCTCCGTATAATTCCATCCTTTCTCTTTTTTTTTTTCTTTCTTTCAGGCGGTGCGGTGGTTGTGGCGGCCTTCCTGGGTGGTTTCCCCTCTTTTGTTTTTTCTACACCCTTGTCGACGAGAGAATAAAGCAAAAGCGTCCACACCCTTGTCAACGTCAATGGTAATTTTGGGCACGTGGCCTTTGAGTTGGGACGGATGGAATAAATGATAGTCTCGCTAAAAAGAAAAAAGAAAAAAATTTTGAGATCTCAACTATCAATAAGAGACACTCAATTAATGAACATTAGAAAAAGTGATCAAATTTTAATTGCATCTTTGATAAGTACGGTGTTTAAGCAAATTTTGAGGGCGATGTTTATAAGTCCAATAGTTAAAAGAACAAAGACAGCGAAAAATAATAAAAATAAAGCTAATCTCGACGTATTATGGGAAAAAAATAAAACTAATCCTTTTGATTGGTTTTCCCATGCATAGCCTAAACCCCGCCGCGACAACGTTTCATGGTCAAAGTTAGAACGGCGTTAGTGCATAGGTTTACAAAGTTAACGGGCATACCATAAAGAAATCTTTTCAAAAATAAGTAAACCACACGCAATCTTGCATAACTCAAGAGTAATAGGGCTAAACAAAATCGGATATCAGATTTGAAATTGCACTTCGGATCAGATATCCGAATCCAAAACTCCAAAATTTTGATATCAGGTATCAAATACGTATACAATCGGATATTTAATTTCAGTATCCAATGGATACTAGATCGGATATGGCGAATATCGGAAATCCAATTTTTTGATCTTTTTTTTTTTCAAAATGTGTTTCGCTGATTCATTTATTATTAAAAGTTGAAGGCTTTTAACATTTCTATTAACATTTCAACTCGATGATTCATCTTTACAATAGTTTTAAAAAGGATTTTTTTGTCTAACACTACCTAATACAACGTACTTTTTGTAAAACACTCCCTAATACATTATTTTTTGTCTAACACTACCTAATACAACGTATTTTTTGTCTAACACTACCATGAATGATCTCCGGCAAAAAAAAAGTCAAATTTCCGGCTTGACCCGCCTGTGCGGTGATCTTTTACCTCTCCCTCCTTTTTTTCGAAAAATTTTCCCCTGAAACTTACTTCCCTCACATTTTTTCCTCCAATTTTCTCGAGATTTTTACTCTTTAATTTCATTAATCCTCTATGTCTCTCCATTTTAATTGCATTTAAGAATAATTTTTTCTAGGACCTTTTCTCTTTCTGTCCCTCATTAACTTTTTATGGGATTTATTATGATATTACAAATTCAACCAAGATGACGTGCACAAGCGGGTCAAGCCGGAAAGTTGACTTCTTTTTGACCAAAAACTATTTATGGTAGTGTTAGACAAAAAATACGTTGTATTAGGTAGTGTTAGACAAGAAAAAATGTATTAGGGAGTGTTTCACAAATTGTACATTGTATTAGGTAGTGTTAGACAAAAAATCCTTTAAAAAATAAACAAGCAACCTACTCTTGCATCCTCTTTCACAACCTTCGGAACGAGCTTTCGGTCGTTACACGCGAATACAAGTTGGTTTTTCATTGTCTCGTATTCTCCGCTGAAGATGTAGAGATCTCTTAGTTTGATAATAGATGAAAAAAGAAAGTGAGGAAAAGTAATCAAGATAAGAAACTAAAAGAGAGAAGAAAACACAGATGAAGTTGGGTGGCGGTTGAATGAATGACAAAGTATTCTAGGTTAGGAGAATGTTTCTATACTAGTTTTTGTACCCGTGCATTCACGGGTCTGTTTTAAATTTTTTGTTATTGCAAAAGTGATTAAGCCTTCAGTACAATGCAATAGAGTATGTACCTCATGAGAACAACTATTTGTA
>JBBYHQ010000018.1:71353-83098 GCA_038382645.1 Spergularia azorica
ATATTTTGGGAATGGGAAGAACAAAGTCGAAACCCTGAAAAAGGGAGAAGGAAGTTTAAATAGGACCAGAGGAGTATATTTTAGTCTAGTTTAAGCAACTCTAATCATTGTAACATTGTCCTCGTGGGATACGACCCGTATTTGCCGAAGTATTACTACAACATACACCGTGCACTTGCGGTATATAGCAAAATTGCTATCAGAAGAGTGAAGAGTGTCAAACTTATTGTTTAATTGTCGGAATTGCTCTTGGACATTCTCATTGGTTTTGACTTGGTTAGAAATGAGACCACTCAGCATGTTTTCAGGCAATAGTAAGGAGATGGTGTGGGATTCAGATTCCGAGTCAGGATGCGATTATATGGTGTGCTAAGAAGAGAATGGGGTCGAAGATCAAGAATCAGATTGCAACTGCCATCACATGTAGCCTTATTTACTATATTTGGCTAATGAGGAATAAATGTAGATTAGAAAACGTCTTGTACAAGCCTGAAGTTGTTTTAGAGCTTGTTAGAAATGAGATTAAAGTTAGAGTTAAGCGAAATGTTTGTAACATTAGTCCTTAAAACTGGAAATGGCTTCAAGACAGAAATATCTTGAACTAATTCATAGGTTTAGAGAGGATAGGGGTTGGTTTTGGTCCGAGTTGTAGCTCTTGATGAGCTAAACTTGCTGTGTAAATATGCTTGATTTATATATAGATTCTTACCTTTTGACCAAAAAAAAATATTGGTCAATTGAGAAGGTTGGACACTTTGAGAATTTGAAGAACCATGATTGAATTGATTATTGTGGCCTTGAAAAGGTGGTCTTTGTTGGCCAAATCCGGGTGGAGGCAAGGCTAATTGATGGGGATTTTTGACATTTTGACTCCGATAGAAAAGATTGGGATGATTCCTATACCCCGGATTGTAAGAATTTGAGTAGGCATTGTTTTGTGGCCTTGGGTTGTAAGATTGGAGGGCATTCATGTCATGGCTCATGTTAGGACTTAGATTCACTTAATTCATGGATTGAGACGGACAAATATCATAGGAATGACCAATACCACCACATGACTCACAACTAGAGGACATGACACTCACATTCATGGGGGATTGGGGGACATGTTGGGGATTTTGCAAACAATGAATACCTCTAGAAGGGGTAGTAAGGGACTCTACCTTCTTCGTAAGGTCTCCGATGAGGGAGTATAGCTCCGGGTCGGATTTCACTTGAGCAACCTTGAAAGGAGTCCTCGTAGTGCCCCAATGTGAGTCGGTCCTAGCCATCTTCTCGATCAAAGCCGTGGCGGCTTCATCTCCCAACTCATCAAATGCTCCACCCGCACTAGCATTCACCATGGCCTTTGTTTGAGGCATAAGGGTATTGTAGAAAGTTTGGGTGGTCATCCAATCCGGTGTCCCATGGTGAGGGAAAGCTCTCAACAAATCCCTATACCTATCCCAAACCTCGCTCAAACTCTCCATCTCGTCTTGTCGGAAAGTTTGGATTTCCGTCCTCAATTTTGCAGTTTTGGATGGAGGGAAGTACTTGTTAAGGAAGGCTCTTGTGAGGTCGAGCCATGTGTTGAAGGTATTTGGAGGATGAGAGTTTAACGAACGTTTCGCACCATCCCTCAAAGAGAAAGGGAATGGCATGAGCTTAATTGTATCATCCTCAACCCCGTTTCTCTTCATGGTCTCACACTTCGCCTTGAAAGTGAGGAGATGCATGTATGCATCTTCACTAGGCAACCCATGGAAGACGTCTTGTTGGATGATACCGATCAAAGCCGGTTTTAGCACAAAGTTGTTAACCCCAATATTACCATGATTAATGGGAGAAGTGGCCGCATTTGGGTCCATCCTATTATGATCCCCAACCGTAGCCATTTCAAAAAGGGTGTTTTTTGGTTCAAGATGGTCTATTTGTAGTTCAATTTGTGGAGGGTTTTCTTGTGGCAAGATTTCTTGTGCGGAGTTTTGTGGTTCAATTTGTTGTTGTCGGGTATTGTAGTTGTTGGCAAGAGGGGTATCAAGAGCCCCAACCCCAATTTGAGCGCCAATCTCCTTCTAAGCCTCAAGTAGCGCTCCGGCTCGGGAATGAGAGGTAGAATATCTTGATTGACACACCTATGCATCAACAAACTCACAAGCACGTAAAATCAAGTGCACGAGGCACTTGGGAGGGAATAAATCACAACAACCAACAAATTAGCAAAGTAACTACGACTAGTCCTAAAATTTAAAAAAAATCAATATCAATCACTAATCAACACCGTCCCCGGCAACGGCACCAAATTTGACAAGCCTAAATCTAGGTTCAAGCGAGCCTAATCATCCTAGTATAGTTTTAGGGTCGAATCCACGAGGACGGGTGATAAGTCCTTATTTTGTATAGTTATATAGGACTTTACGGTGCTATAATTGTTATATTTGCCCCCATTTATACTTGATTATCATTCACTCTCACAATATTTCACGTCCTTGGTATAGTTGTTGGTTTTTGAGCTTTTCAGGCATAAAGAGGACATGTTGGAGAACATAAGATGCGGGATTGAAGTTCATTTGCACAGTGCCAACTTTGGAGCTTAATATCTCCCAAAACACTTGGAATTATGCAATGAAACCAATTGTAGGTGAAATATTATGATCTTAGCTTTCTAAAAAGTGGTCACACGCCCTAATCGGATAAGTAACGAAGAAATTAGAGGCGTTTGAAGTTGGACTGCCGGACCAGTTTTACACGACTCGTGCGCTGATTGCACGACTCGTGTACATTCACGATTTGGTCACTGCAGAGGGCACGACTCGTGCATTATGGTGCATGACTCGTGTAGTCCGCGAGAGATATATTTTCCATATTTTGTTTATTTCGTTTTCTGGGGTTTATTTCCTATTTTTAATTAGAAAATTGTAAAATAACCTCCTAGGTGTTTATACCTTGTTGAGCCCTTGTAACTTTTATCTAAGCTTTCATTATTTTCTGCACACCATTATTTTCAAGACTTCAAGTTTATTTCAAGATTCAAGCACTTTTGTATCGGATTTGAAGATTATTCTCTTTATTATTCAGAGTATTATTCAGACCTAATTAAGAGTATTGGTATTTCTTCCCTTTAATCTTTTAATTATGTCTTGCTTTAATCTTATCATTGTTGTTCTTGATTTTAATATATGTGAGTAGTCGTTTTCTAGAGTTTGATTGAACCCTAACATGTTAGATGCTATGATTTAATACACAAATTAGCAAGTTATATTTGTTCGTATGATTAGGGCTTATTATGGCTAGGTTTAATTATCAACTTGATTTTGATTATTGTTGTTTAATTTATATGCCTGTTGTTGCGACTAGATTTGCGCTAATTCATGCTTGTTGAGTGCTAAACGAAGTTTATAAATGAAAGTTGCGATTCTTGTTTAGTAATTAGCCCTCTAATATTGATTAGGACTGTTTCACTACGGGAGTAATAGTAATCGGATTAGACTATGATAGCCCCGCCGGGATAAGTAGTTCTTTGCATAATCTCCCCTAATCTATGTTTAATTGACTTGCTATGTGCTTTAATATCGTAGTAGATGCATGTTAGTGGGGATATCTCCACCCTAGGCCTTTAGTTCATTGATTTCATCTTCGTTGTTTTTACTATTAGTTGATACACAACCAAATCACTTCGTCCATAGCATAGCCGACGTTGCAATTCTTTAGACGACCTAGACATTATTCATACCTCCCTGAGATCGACCTGTTAGCTACAATAACCCGTACGCTTGCAGTTAAATAAACTCGTGACAAGTTTTTGGCGCCGCTGCCGGGGAGGTAACGGTACTAATTCTAGGTTTCTTTAGAATTTGTTTGTCTACGCATCCTTTTTATTTTCTTGTTGTTACTGATTCTCTTCTCCAGGCTATTGCTGTGAATGCACAGGCGTAACTCCTCGGATACCGAACTTTTATACAATCCTGAGATAGAAGCTGAGGCCAGAAGGAGAAACGCCGAGCAAAAAAGGAAATTGCGAGAAGAGCAAGCTACGGCGGATTCAGATAGGGAAGATTCCGTTCATTCGGACGGAGAGGACGATATGACAGAAAAGAGTATTTGGTCTCATTCTGTCCCGGATGTCAAGTATTCTTCAAGTATTGCACCACCAGCTGTGGGTGCCGCTAGCTATGAGATCAAGCAGGGGCTTATTTCTTTGGTTCGTGAAGACCAGTTTTCAGGAGATCCCAAGTTAAACCCGTACGAGCATATTAACAATTTTGTTGAGAAATGCGGGTTAATCAACCATAATAATGTTCCTGACGAGACTATCTATATGAAGTTGTTCCCCTATTCACTTAGAGACAAGGCTTCCACTTGGTTGAAAAGTCACCCTTCAGGACATTTTACTAGTTGGGATCAGTTGAAGCAAGCATTCTTCATGAGGTATTTTCCTCCGGCTCGCACTACGAAGCTACGGAACGATATTACCCAATTCAAGCAAGATGACAGGGAAACATTATATGGAGCATGGGAGAGATACAGTTCCTTGTTGCGAGCTTGTTCACACCATGAGATTCCTGATTAGCTTATTGTGCAGACCTTCTACTATGGTCTATCCGATGATCTCCATACGAATCTTGATGCTGCTTATAATGGAAATTTTCTGAAGAAGACGCCTTCGGAGGCCACAACACTTATTGAGGAGATGGCTACTAGCAACAGTATGTGGGCTTCTCCACGGAATTTGGGTCCTAATCGTGGTGGTATACTTGAGGTTGATACTCTTACAAAGCTGGAGAGTAGGTTTGATGCCTTCAACATTAATTTCAACAACCAAATTGCTGATTTGAAGAAGGCATTCACTCAATCACCAATGGTAGCTCGATGTGAGTCTTGTGGAGATTCGAACCATTCATATGATGCATGCCCAGCGGCTCATGAGAGTCATGAGAGTGCCAATGCCCTTTATGGTCAAAGGCCCTCCTATGGCAATTTTCAGGGTTCGTACTCCCGTGGTCCACAGGGTGGTCAATACGGTGCTAATAATTCTTTCATTCCAAGGCCACACATCAACAACACCCCTCCAGGCTTTCAACAACAACCCGTTCAATCCTCAAAAGCCTAGTCTAGAAACTACTTTCAACATGTTCATGCAACAACAGATGCAAGCTAATGCACGGTATGATACATCATTCAAGAATATTGAGACTCAAATATCTCAATTGGCTGAGTAAGTTAGGACTATTACTCCTAATAGTGGTAAGCTTCCAGGTCAACCCGTCGCTAATCCCGGTGGTCAAATAAATGCCGTGACATTGAGGAATGGTGAGGTGTTGGAGGATACGGTGAAATAGAACATGAATAAGGAGAAGGTCGCCGAGCCTATCGATGATACTATGGATTCTGTTCCTACACCCATTATTGAAGATGAGCCAACTATGCAACCCACTCAACCACGAGTGTATGTGCAACCGCCTCCCTTTCCACAAAGGTTGGCAAGAGCTAGAATTGAACAGAAGTATGGGCCATTCTTGAAAGCATTGAGGGAGATGTGTATCAACATACCGTTCCTAGATGCTATTGCGGAGTTCCCTACTTTCTCTAAGTTCTTGAAAGAACTTGTGTCCCAGAAAAAGTCTGAGTTAGCTACCACAGTTCAATTTTCTAAGGAGTGTAGCGCTATACTTCTAAACAAGCTTCCACCAAAGCTTGATGATCCGGGTAGTTTCTCGATCCCTGTGACTTTGGGAGGTGTGACCATCTCGAGAGCCCTTTGTGATCTAGGGGCTAGTGTAAGTCTTATGCCTCACTCCATCTATAAGAAACTTGACCTAGGTGAGCTACAACCCACTCGGGTATCATTGCAATTGGCGGATCGCTCTATCCGTTATCCTATGGGGTTACTTGCCGATGCACCGCTGCAAATTAATAAGTTTGTGGTGCCCTGTGATTTCTTTGTTATGGAGATGCCGGAGGATTATAATACCCCGATCATTTTGGGGGGACCATGCTTGGCCACCGCCGGTGTTCTTATTGATGTGAGAGATGGGAAATTGACTTTGCGAGTGGGTGATGAGAAAGTAGAGTTTGAACTACCAAAAGCCATCAAATCACCCTCCATTGAGAAACTTTATCATCTTGATGTATTGGGAGATGATATTCGAATTGATTTTGACAAGATTTGTGATAGAGACCCCCTCCAACGCTGTTTAGAAGACGGAGGAACGAAATCTAGACTACACGAGTCGTGCATGACGCAGCCTTGTCTAGAGTTATTCGCTTCAGCTGTATACGACTCGTGCTCAATTGTACATGAGTCGTGTAAAATTTATGACCAGAGCCTGCTACCCACACGAGTTGTGCACGAAGACAATTACGATATGCACGACTCGTGTAAGTCCCAGGATGCTGAATTCTTCTCTTCGGTCCTTGATTCGACTCCAGCTTATGGTGATGTTGTTCCTCCCCCTTTTGAGGTGCTGAACGTGGAGGAAATTAGGGAGCGTACTACGCGTCCCGAGGTAGAGTTGAAACCCCTTCCCTCTTATTTGAAATATGCTTATATGGGTGATAATTCAACTTTTCCTATTATTGTCAATAGTGTACTTGATGACACCGATCTTGATAAATTTCTCACTGTCTTGCGTAAGTATAGAAGTGTCATTGGGTATACAATTGATGATATTGTGGGAATTAGTCAAGCCTTTTGTACTCATCGTATTCACCTTGAGGACGATCATGCATCCTCCATAGAATCCCAACGACGCCTCAATCCCACATTGAGCGAGGTCGTTAAGAAGGAAGTTTTAAAACTTCTTGCCGCGGGCATCATATATCCTATCTCCGATAGTCGATGGGTGAGCCCTGTGCAAGTTGTTCTAAAGAAGGGAGGCATGACCGTCGTCAAGAATGATAAAGGCGAACTAATTTCCACAAGATTTGTGACGCGGTGGAGGATGTGCATAGACTATCGCAAATTGAATAAATCCACAAGGAAGGATCATTTTCTCCTCCCCTTTATTGATCAAATGCTTGAAAGGTTGGCTAAGCATTCTTATTTTTGTTTCTTGGATGGATTTTCTGGCTTCTTTCAAATCCCCATCCATCCCAAGGACCAGCACAAAACGACTTTCACATGTCCATATGGCACCTATGCTTACTCTCAGATGCCATTTGGACTGTGCAATGCTCCAGCCACCTTTCAACGTTGCATGATGGCTATTTTTTCTGACTTTATTAAGAACATAATGGAAGTCTTCATGGATGATTTCTCTGTCTATGGTTCGGATTTTGATTGTTGTTTGAGAAATATTGAAAAAGTTTTGAAACGATGCAAAGAAGTCCATCTTGTTCTTAATTGGGAGAAATGCCACTTTATGGTTCAAGAAGGTGTAGTTCTAGGGCATATTGTTTCTAATAGGGGCATTGAGGTTGATAGAGCTAAGGTCGAGGTAATAGAGGGGCTCACACCCCCTGTGAACGTTAGAGGCGTTCGGAGTTTCTTTGGTCACGCCGATTTTTACCGCCGGTTCATCCAAGACTTCTCCAAAATTGCTAGACCCTTGACCGAGCTCTTAGCTAAAGATGTCCCATTTGTGTTTACTGACGCTTGTCTTGAGGCTTTCCACAGGATTAAGAAGGCTCTTGTGTCTGGACCTATCATTCAACCACCGGAGTGGGAACTTCCGTTCGAGTTGATGTGTGATGCTAGTGATCATGCTGTGGGAGCTATTTTGGGACAAAGAAAGGATGGCAAGCTGCATGCCATCTATTATGCCAGTAAGACTCTGGACCCGACTCAAACCAACTACACCACCACTGAGAAAGAACTGTTAGCCGTGGTCTTTGCTATGGAGAAGTTTCGGTCCTACCTGATTGGGTCAAAGATTATTGTACATACGGATCATTCAGCTTTGAAGTATTTGATGAGTAAGAAAGATGCGAAGCGGAGGTTGATTCATTGGATATTACTTCTCCAAGAGTTCGATATAGAGATCCGAGACAAGAAAGGCGCCAAGAATGTTGTTGCTGATCATCTTTTGCGCCTTGTGCTAGCTAGGGAGGACACCCCTATTGATGACGATTTTCCGGATGATCATCTTTGGTTTATTGCCTACGGACCTCGCCTTGAGTCCGTTTTGAGTGTAAGTGTCTCTCTCCCATGGTACGCGGATATTGTCAACTATCTTGCTAGTGATACTAAACCTCCAGGTCTTTCGTCCTATCAACGCAAGAAATTCTTTCATGATGTGAAATTCTACTATTGGGATGACCCTTACCTGTATCGTTACTGCGCCGATGGTATTATTCGAAGATGCATTCCGGAGGATGAAGTGCGCTCAGTGATCGCCCATTGCCACAATATTCCATGTGGTGGCCATGCTGGTTCTTCTAAGACCGTCGCTAAGATCTTGCAATGCGGCTTCTATTGGCCTACCATGTTTCGTGATGTTGATGTTCATGTGAAATCTTGTGACCGTTGTCAGCGCACGGGAAATATTTCTAGGAGGAATGAGATGCCTCTTAATTACCTTTTAGAGGTCGAGTTGTTCGATGTATGGGGCGTTGATTATCAAGGTCCTTATCCACCCTCCTATGGGAATAAGTATATATTGGTCGCCGTTGATTATGTTTCTAAGTGGGTCGAAGCCATTGCAAGTCCTACTAATGATTCGAGAGTTGTGGCCACGTTCTTTAAGAAAACTATATTCCCGCGCTGTGTTGTTCCCCGTGTGGTGATTAGTGACAATGGTACGCATTTTATTGAGAAGAAGTTTGAAGCTCTTTTGAAGAAGTATGGAGTTCAACACCGCTATGGTCTCTCTTATCATCCTCAAACTAGCGGTCAAGTGGAGATTTCTAATCGGGAGCTCAAGGTTATCTTAGAGAAGACTGTCACAAAATCCCGCAAGGATTGGTCTATCAAGCTTCCTGACACTCTTTGGGCGTACCGCACCGCTTTCAAGACCCCCATTGGGACCACTCCCTATCGTCTCGTTTATGGTAAGGCGTGTCATTTGCCCGTTGATTTAGAACATAAGGCATTCTGGGCTGTGAAAACTCTCAATTATGATCTCAAACAAGCGGGGGAACGCCGCTTAATGGAGCTTAATGAGTTAGATGAGATCCGTTTACAAGCCTATGAGAGTTCTCGCATCTACAAGGAGCGTACTAAAAGATGGCATGACAATCGTATTAAGCCGCGAGAATTCACGGTTGGTGATTTGGTTCTACTATTTAACTCCCGTCTCAAGCTATTTTCGGGTAAATTGCGCTCTCGTTGGTCAAGACCCTACACCGTGACTCGTGATTTCCCTTATGGTCCCATAGAGATTGAAGGTACGGACTCCACATTCAAGGTAATGCTCTCGCCTCAAACACTATGTTGCAGGAGAGCCACTTCAAGAAGAGAGTATGCTACTCTCCCTTCCAACAAATCCGTAGTGATTGTTGAAGAGTCGAGCTATTAACTATAAACAAGTGCTTTTCGGGAGGCAACCCGAGTGTAGATTGTATTACTAGTTACCCTTGTAAAAAAAAAGAAAAAAAAAATAAAAATAAAAAGAGTCGAAAGTCGAAGTTGAAGCTCAGAGCCTGCATACCACACGACTCGTGCAATGTTCTACACGGGTCGTGCACGAGCGAAATCTAGGTATAAACCCCGATTTCTGGGTTTTCTCGCACAAAACACAAAAAACAAACAAGCTTGTGTTCTCCTCTCTCCTCACTCGTGCACGCCGCCCAGCTAATCTCCGACCACCTGCTGCTGCTCCGACCACCGCCGGACTATCGCCGCCCCGTGCCGCCGCCTCTACCACCGGTATTTCTCTCTCTTCCACCAAGATTTGCCCTCTTTTCCTCCCAAACCCTAGAAATTGGGGTTTTTGCAATTGAGTCTATTGGAGTTCGATTGAGGGCTTATTAAGCAAGGGTTTGGGTTATTCATCGATAGGGTCCCCTCACGGAGATTGCTGCACTTCGGGCACATTGTGATGCCCGTTTTGATGAGCTCGTGGCCTTCTGCACCGACCGTTTTGATGAGATTATGGCTTGTTTGGGATCGATGCATTTCCAGCACCCTCCACACGATCATGATGGTGCCGGTCTATCCCACTAGTGAGTTTTCTTTCTCTCCTCCTTTATTTTGTTGTCTCTCTTTGTGTGGCCATGTCTTTTGTGCACATTGAGGACAATGTGTTGTTCAAGCTTGGGGGAGGGTTTTATGTGACTCACTTGTATATGTTTGTATGTTTGTTTTTGCTTTTTATTTGTTTGTGTGTTTTATTACAAAAATCCAAAAAAATCACAAAATTCAAAAATCTAAAAATACGACTTGCATTGCATTTAGTTCTTAGATTGCATTTAGTTTAGTTGCATATAAAAATCAAAAGACCAAAAATACGTTAGCATGTGTCACTTGTACTTACCATTAGGATGATCAAGGAGGTGCCTATTTTGTGAAATTATGTTTCCTAAATGGTTTTGTTTTGACTTTGTACATGTGTTAGACGCCTATGACGGTTTGTTTGCATGGCTTTTAATTCTTTATCGACTCTTTGGAATGAGTGTTGCCCTTATGAGACCTCAAGTCTCGAGAGTAGGTTTGCTTGCCTAACATTATATGCTGAGAAGACGGTATTAGAACAATGACGATGGAATGTGGTTTTTCAAATGTTTTTCAAATTTTATTCTATCACCACAATACCAAAAGGCCAAAATTCCGTTTTTGAAAGTACCATTTTGATACCCTCTGTGCCTTAACCTTATGTTTCTTTGTTTATACCCTCATTATAACCCATTACACCTCGTCCTTGTCGAGCAAGAGGAGCAACAAATGGAGGCTTGGGTTTAGTTGATGGAATAGGAATTAGGTGGGCGGATGTGACAGTGAGGGGTGTTTGGAGGCCAGCTTGGGGGAAATTAATGGGAATTGGCTACGTATATCCACTTGGGTTTAATTTGTATCTTGTGAAGTGGATTTGACTCACCGATGGTTCCGATGTTATTCTTTTCTTTCCTTTGTAGAGAGTGTGGAAAATCATCATTTTATTTTACTTTTCGTTCAACAAAATCAAAAAAAAAAAAAAAAAAAAAAAAGGAAAAGAAGCAAGAAAAAGAAAAAAATTCAGAAAATCAAAAAGAAAGACATGTATATAGTTCTTCAATAATCTTTCCACACTCTCTCTCATTTGTTTGTAATAATTGGTCTGTTTGTGATTGTGGAACATCGGTGTTGCTGGTTTGGAATTGTTGGTGTGTTGGTGTACATTTGGTTGGATCTTATTGGTGGTGCTAGGTGGGAGACATAAGGGGTGCTAGAGTTCATTCATTACAATGGCATAAGGATGGTAGGATAGATACGTTCATTCATCTACTTTGGGGGTTGCTCCCGCTCTATCCCTTAATCCGTTTCCTTTTTGCTTTGCCATAATCCCTTCCCATGCCGGTTACTAATGATACATTTGATCCTTGTTAAAACCATTCTTGAGTTGTTCTATGCTAAGAGGCAAGACATGATTCACATACATCTTAATATTTTCAAGGCTAAAGTGAGATTATATTCCATTGAGTCGGTTTTGGGAGGAAATGGTTCCTCAGAACACTTGTGGTTCTTTGAATTGCATACATGACTTACATATCTTGAGGCTAATCACTACTACATGCCTTGGTCCAAAATTTTCGAAATTAAATTGATTTTGAACTAGTTTTAAAGTCTTTTCGAAAACCTTGATCGGATTTTTGGTTGAGTGCTTGTGGTTACATGTTGGCTAGACCCTGTTT